>JASUUG010000799.1:0-75387 GCA_030449905.1 Luvunga scandens
GCCATAAATTAAGAGCATTGCCCGATCACCTTCTTCAGAAGACAACGCTCCAGAAATTGAAGATTTGGTGGTGTCCCATTTTAGAAGAACGTTACAGAACGGAGACAGGAGAGGACTGGCCCAAGATACGCCACATTCCCTTCATCCAACCGCCCCCACCGCCCCCACCGCCCCCATCGCCCCCACGGCACTCGACATGGGTAATTTCTTTCTAGATCTCCTATATTACTTAAAAATTAATTAGTTGTTATTTTTTAATCCAATTTAGAAATTAATTAGTATAAGTGTGTCGTCAATTCCTCTGCTTCCTGCACTGAAGTTAAACAAACTTTCCTTTTTCGGTCAATTAACAACAAATTAATTAGGAGTGTTTCGAAAACAGGATTTCTTGATGCCGAATGAAACTAATCCAACACTGAGCGGAGGAGAGGATTCGGCAGGAATTAATTTATAATAGTGGTGCCACTAAGGAATCAAATTGACTCTGGTTAGTAATTATATATGCTTTCCTTCTCATTTGCTCTCTACTCTTCTTCATTAATTTGCCGATGCCTGTCCAATTATTTATGCATATATATATAATTATGACATCAAACCATTATAATTAGATATTTTTCGGCCAAAAAGGAATTACATGAATGGCGGAGCAGAGCAGGAATTGGGATAGGCGCATGCATTTTCAATCTGTTATATATATTTTCAGCAATTTGTTTGTTTTGTTTTGTTTTTCCTGAGCCTTGTATTTGTGAAGAGAATGAATGAGGGAAAGCACAACACAGAGAGAGCTCTTGAGAGACTAAACTGCTGGAGGTTGAATGATTTTGAGGGTTGAGATTGGTGTTTCTTTTCGTTTTATTTGTATTTAAGAGGTTATTGTTTGTACATTTTTTTATCATATAGTGGACTATCAATGTCACCACCCGTGGATGTAGGCATATTAATTAATATGCCGAACCACGTAAATCTTTGTGTCTTGCATATGTTTATTGTATTATTCGATTATCATAATCAAATTTTATAAAAGACGTTGAAATTAGAATTTTAATTTCACGTGGGCCCATAATTCAAAAATACAAACATGCAATGATTATAATATAAAAATAGTAAACCAGTGGGACTGTAAAATTTACATAAAAATGAGTCAAATTTAGTTGTTAGTTGTTAGATAGTAAAATTTTTAACCAAAACAAAATAAATAATTACACCCACAACCAGTAAATGTACCCTCGTTGAATAAGACAAATTCCGAACTTTAGCAAAACATTTTTAATATGTTGTCATGAAGATTCGAATATACATGCATCATGATGAGGTTTTGTGGACCGTAAGCCGTTTTGCTTTACCAAATAAAATTTTTAATCCAACCAAATAATCATTCAACGAGGTTTTTCATTTTTAATTTTTTTAAAATGACTAACGGTATAAATCCACAACTAGCGTGCATCTTGTACTACACTTTCCCTGCGCAATTCCTTTTTCCATAAAACACTTTTATTTTTCCAAAATTGTTTGCAGTGCAAAATTTTTATTATTTTGAATAGTATAATGTATTTGTATTGAAACATTTATAAATTTTATTCTATATCTTAAATTTTATGAATGATGTGAACTTATATTACAAATGAATTTGATTTTACTTTGAATTTTCTAATAAATATCAAATTCGAAAAACAAAATTTGAAGTTAAACTGTGTTTTGTCCAAAAAAAAATAATTATTTTTCATGTTTGATTTCCAGTTATAACCAAACAATGGAACCTGATTCCTCTCTTTAATTATCCCATTTGTTTCTCCTTTTATTCATGATCATAACTCAGTGATCACGGTAGCAAGATACCCACATATATTTTGTAAGCGGGCATCAAGGACATGATTAATGATTTTTAGTCCTTAAAAAAAAGAAAAAATATCTTTACACTTCTATAAGTAGGGGTTTGTTCATAATACTAATTATTATGCTCATATTAAGAGCAGTAAAAAATTTGTTTTAACTAGGAACAGAATCAATTATTGACAGAACGAGGAGGAAAGAAAATAAATTGTTATTCGGAATGGTTTAATCTTCAGCATAATCCATAATGTTGGAATATTTATTGGTGGCCATTTATTTCCTTCCACATTAATTTTGTTGGATTAGAAAGAGACTAATCAATTGTGAGTGATGTGAAATACCAACTAGAGTAGCAATTTAATGAAAATAGATCATAAATTAGAATAAAAATATAGTCATATTCAAATGAACTCTATGAATTTTAATCTCAATAATTTGATACATTAAAATGTATATGAATTTATAAGTGACGTATGAGTATTAAAAGAGTTGAAATAATAAGTAAATATAGTAAAATAAGCGCCATGACAACGATACAATATTATTGTGTCAACATTTATGAAAAAATGAAATTGTAATAATAATAATCATAAAAAAACTTATATGTTGAGTATTGATCTTGTCGTCTCATTATGTTTAGATATCTTAATATGAAAATATTGTATGATATGCTGTTGGTTATTAAATGTCATATCATTGAAAGTATATCTTTAACTAACTGAATTAATTGCATAAATAATTTATTTCAAGAATTCTTTGGGTAGGTAACGTAAATGAGATTTCTAGCTTTCAGAAGAAACATAATATTTCAAACGTAAAATAGTAACAATCATATTATCATTCTTGTTTTTTAAATCTGAATAATTAAGATTGCAATTTTAGAAGTCAAATCTTGACCGTCCCTCTATCAATCAACGGTGCGAAACAATTAGCGGATCCACTTGTGAGCCATGATTTAGTACAATGATGGCAATAGTTCGGAGAGTGGTACAGTTTGTTGTGGGTGGAGGGTATGATAGAGCATGTACCCTTGGGTCTCTTAAAAAGCTTAACCTCCTTCGACAATGTAGGATACGTGGGCTGGCTGAGGTGTCAGTTGGGGGTGGGGCTGCGAGCGCTGAAGCCGAACTCGAGAAAAAGAAATATCTCTTTGATTTGGAACTTCGTTTTGATCGTAGAATTAAAGAAGAACAAGGGAGGAGGGAGGATGACGGTGGACGGCTTCTTGAAGCCTTACAGCCCCCTCCTAATTTAAAGGATTTAGAGATATATGAATACAGAGGCAAGAAAAATTGGATCATGTCATTAACCAATTTAAGGGTTTTATTTCTCTTCGACTGTAGAAATTGTGAGCATTTGCCTCCTTTGGGAAAATTGCCATCCTCCTGATGATCTTCTTATTTGCCGAATGGGAAGTGTGAAAAGAGTGGGTAATGAATTTTTGGGAGTAGAAAGTGATACGGATGGCTCCTCAGCTATTGGCTTTCCCAAATTGAAAGAGCTGAAATTTTATATTATGGAAGAACTGGAAGAGTGGGATTGCGGGACTGCAATCAAGGGGGAAATCATAATTATGCCACGCCTTTCTACTTTAGAAACTGTTTCGTGTCCTAAATTACAAGCACTGCCCGATCACCTTCTTCAGAAAACAACACTCCAGAAATTGGGCATTTATGATTATCCTATTTTAGAAGAACGTTGCAGAAAGGAGACAGGGGTGGACTGGCCTAAGATACACCATATTCCCAAAATCAGCTTTTGACGAATTCCCTAAATGGCTGCAATTAATTACAATCACCCACGGGCAATTTATTTCTCCAGCTCTATTTTACTTGGTTGGTTTCTTGTAATCCCATTGAGGAGTTAAAAAATAATTATAATAATATAAATTATTTGTTTTGCTTTGCTGTTATCTATTTGTAATCCAATAGACAAGTTGCGAAAGTAATACTGTATTTGTTCAACCATTTATTTATACAGGGTACAAGCACAAGTTTATGCCATGATGTCCAATCTAGTCTTCACAGGTATTGGTTATTGGTCTTCGCTCTTGAGGAGGTTGTCTGATCACTTATGTGATACGTGAAATATGAACAAGGTATATTAGTGTACGTTATAGTATTAACATTTCACATCTTTGAATAGCTGCTGGTTGTTACGACATAGAGTGACAGGCTTTCTAATTGCACTACTGTAGAAGTACAAGCTCGTGATGAGGCCAAAGCTTTGAGCAATATAAACCTACCAACTACCTCTGCAAGTACCATCACTGGTAATTTCTTCTGCCACTCCATTTTACACGTTCATTGTTTGTAATCTATATTAGTTTAACCATACAAACATTTTGCAGGCACAAACACAAGTTTATGTGATTGTGTCATTGAATGTTGCCCTTGATCACTCTGTGGAGTAATAAGAACAAGGTAAGTGTCAGTGGGTACTAAACTTGTACGGACCCATTGAATTTAACATCGTATAATTTTTTTACGCCCGGCCCATTTTTGAATACTTGATAGATACTTGATCATTATTTCGATAAAATATTACAGATTTTCAAGGCATGTCAAAAAATTTATTTGGAGATAGGTTGGTAAAAGAGAGGCCGCTTCAAAGATCAAATTTATGGCCTGCAATAGGACCGGCCACAGTAGTTGTTCTAGGGCGAGTTCTGAATGGTAAAGGTGTGAATATTGGTAACATCACGTTACTAAAATGTATACGAATGTTTATGCCTTGGATTAATACAAACAATTTTGATAGGTGTGTGTCGCTTATTTGGTACTCATGCAGGTGGTAGCCGCTGGTGCAGATCCCATTCTATTTAACGGAGGTGGAATTGAGAAGATCACTAAGGCTTTGGTCGCCGATCAAAATTAAGTTGATGTCGGTTGAGGTTAACTAGCATATTCTTCTACTGCGTTACTTTGGCTTGGAGTGGGGATTGCTTACTATTTTGTTTAAGCAATAGCCAAACTCATTTGGCTTTTAAGCTGTGTGATGACTTTTCAAGGCTCACCTACTGAATCGGATTGGCCAAGTTTGCCTTGGATTTCGTCTGCTATAATGCTTTTGGTAATCTCAGAACAAGAAGAACTGGAATCTACTTAAGAAGTACACAAAGTTTTATGTAATTGTCCAGAGTTTTGATATCTTGAATTTATGGATTACCTAGATATCTAATTTATTCACTTTTTAAATTAGAAATTACCGGTTGCTTGATAAGTATGATAAGTTTGCTGCAAAATACTTGTCTAGGACACCCTCTGCGGTGATGGGCACAAATGTGTTGCTTTATCTGATTTCTGCCCTGGAAGAAACTTTCCATCTTCAGCAAACTTTTCAAGAAAAACATGTTCTTTTGCTCGGTGAAGCATCTTGCAGAATGAAAGAGGGAAGACAGATGACAGTCCTTGGATGGAAGCGGTCAGAGAAATCAGATTGGTTAGTTAATTACGTTTTCCCTTTGTTCTGTACACTTCACATTCTGATGTTTAATTACAAAGTCATCAAACCACTTATTTGCAGGGCATGCATATGCTGGTGAGATTTTTAAAGCAATATTTTTTAGCAGAGGAATTGCGTTCGAGAGGGGCGGAGCAGAGCAGGAATTGCGTGTGTTTGTGTCTGTTTTTAGCGTTGCTGATCCGTTCCCTATTGTTTGATTGATTGTATTCGCAGTTTAATTGGACATTGTTGCCTCCTGCTTGAAGTTCTGGGGTTCACTTCAACATCTCAAATGTTGGATCAAATAATTGGTATTAGACAGTTAGAAATGCAGAGTGATGGTATTCACATATAGTACCTGATTCAGAACAAGATATTATCCACATATAGTAAACATTTTTCTTTGAATTTTTACTTTTTATTCTTTCAATATCGGTTCTTCAGCTTAATTTGGCTTCTTCTGCAAGTGAAAAACCAATTGCAAGTAATGAAAAGGTTTGTGACTGAAACCTTCACCTCACATGTCTGTCTTGTCTGCTCTTATATTAATAAAATTATGAGAGCAATGTCCCCTTTTTTTTCATGTGGACACACTACTATATTTTTTTTCATGTCCCCTCTTTTTTCATGTGGACACACTACTATGTCATATGTCTTAATAGAGGATATGGCCTATGTGCAGTCATTAATAAAATTATGCTAAGAATAACCAAGGGATACTAGACAAACAATTTGAATGATCTGCTTAAGTACTGAAAATAATTGGGAATTTAAAATCATAAATTGAAAAATTAAAAGGCTTTTTAACCAAAACATGCTAGTGAAAAGGAACCAAAAAAAAAAATCTTCCTGATATCGTTAATGATTCGTTCTATTTCCGATCTGCTGTCTTCTTCCTTCAAAATCAAATTTGCTGCACTTCAACATTTGATTTAATAATGGGAGAAGACCAGACTCAATTGTTAGAATTGAATAAAATCCATGGTCCCAAGAAAATAGTCTTTCAATTATGGATTTGAACAATACGACACTGAGTTGAAATATTTTGTTTGAACAATCAGAAAGAAGTGACATAAGATTCCATAAGTTATTTTATTTAAGGTTATTTTTGTTATTAAGGGACGTATTGTAAGATATTTATATTAATTTAGTATTTTAGTGGGATAAATTAAGAAAATGAATTTTAAGAGGTTTCCAGGGGGATGCCCATGGTATCATTCATTCTCAAAATGTCCGCAACTACCATCAGTCCCGGCACATTTCAAGGCATGCAAGAGTAGTAAAGAAGAAAAAAGCCCCTATATCATCTCACTTGTTGGGACGGGGGGCATAGGCAAAACTACTCTTGCTCAATTTGCCCGCAACAATGATGATTTAAAAAAAAATTTGAGAAAAAAAAATGGGTTTGTGTCTCAGAGCCTTATGATGAGCTCAAAATTGCTAGGGCAATTCTTGAACCTCTTTCTACCTCTGGCATAGATGAGCTTGATTCTCTCATGCAACATATTGAAGAATATGTTAAGGGGAAAGAAATTTCTTCTTGTCTTAGACGATGTGTGGAATGAGGATTACTATAAATGGGAACTATTCTACCATTGTTTAAATAATCGTCTCCATGGAAGTAAAATTTTAATTGCCACATGTAAAGAAAACCGTTGCCCGTATGATGGATTCAATTGATATTATCTTTGTTAGTGAATTGTCTAAAATAGAATGCAGGTCAGTATTTGAGCAGTTAGCATTTCCAGTAAGTCCACAAAGGATCATGAAAATTTAGTTGAAATTGGTCGAGAAATTGTAAGAAAACGTAAGGGCTTACCTTTAGCTGCAAAAAAAATTGCTAGCCTCACATGGTCTAAAAATACTGAAAAAAAGTGGCAAAATGTCTTATAGAGTGAGATATGGAAACTAGAAGAGATTGACAGAAGCCATTTGTCCCTCTATTGATGAGTTACAATGAACTGCCCCCAAAATAAAACAATGTTTCTTAGATTGTGTTGTCTTTCCAAAAGATTGCATAATGCTCAAAGATAATTTAATTGAACTATGGACGGCTCAAGGCTATCTAAGTGGGAAGGGAAATAAAGAGATGGAGGATATCAGTGAAGAGTATTTCAACATCTTAGTTAGCCGTTCATTCTTTCAAAAGGACTTCTTAAAAGAAATGGTTAGGTACACAATGCACGATATAGTGCATGACTCTGCCCAATATTTATGTAGTAATGAATGTTTAACAGTAGAAATTCATTGTCGTGTAGAGTCGGTAACGAGGTCTTTTGAGGATAAAAAAAAAATATCTTTCATTTAATGCTTAGTAGTTGATACAGTCGGGCTTCAGTTCTTATCTCCATTTGGAATAATCTTAAACGATTGTGAGGATTGCGTAGCCTCATATTTGAAAGTACATGAATATTCATGATCTACCGATGTCCTACCTCTATTATTGGATAAATTAACTTGTTTAAGGACATTAAAATTAGAGGTGCGCGATATGTTTTGGTGTGAGAATTTCATCGAAGAAATTCCAACAAATATAGAAAAATTGTTACATTTGAAGTAACTTAGTCTATACCGTCAAAAGAAGATATCAAAATTACCTGAGACATTGTGTAACTTATACAACTTGGAACGTTTAAACATCAAAGAGTGCAAAAATCTTAGAGAATTACCTCAAAGGATTGGAAAGTTCAGAAAGCTGATGTATTTACAAAATAGAGCGACTACTTCGCTAAGATACTTGCCACCGGTATTGGGGAATTAATCAGTCTTCGGCATGTAGATAAGTTTGTTGTGGGAGGAGGTGGCAAAGTATGCAGCCTTGAGTCGCTTAAAAAGCTTAACCTCCTTCGAGAATGTGGTATACATAGGCTGGGTGATGTGTCGGATGTGGGTGAGGCCTTGAGGTCTGAACTTGAGAAAAAGCAAAATCTCTTAAAATTGGAACTTCATTTTGATCATACAAATAGAGATGAACAGCAAGGGACGAGGGAGAATGAGGAGGACGAACACGAACGGCTTCTTGAAGCCTTACGACCCCCTCCTAATCTAAAGAGTTTAGAGGTACATGAATACGGTGGCAAGAATTTTTTTCCCAAAAATTGGATGATGTCATTAACCAATTTAAGGACTTTACGCCTCAACGGGTGCAGAAATTGTGAGCGTTTGCCTTGTTTGGGGAAATTGCCATCCCTTGAAGATCTCTATATTTTAGGTTTTTACGGTGTTAAATGAGTGGGAAATGAATTTTTGGGAATAGAAAGTGATAATGATGATTCCATTGTCACCTTAGCCTTTCCAAAATTGAAAGATCTCTGTATCAGAGGAATGGATGTACTGGAAGAGTGGGACTGCGGGACTGCAGTAAAGGGAGAAATCATAATCATGCCACGTCTTTCTTCCTTGGCAATTAGAGAATGCCCCAAATTAAAAGCACTGTCCCATCACCTTCCTCAGAAGCACTGTCCCATCACCTTCCACAGGTTTATGCGTTGAATTAAATGTCGGTCTTGACTCTTGAGGAGTTTATGTCTCATGTGATACATAAAATTTGAACAAGGTATATGTTTCTACATTATAGTGTATTTTGATCCGCATCTTTGAATTATTGCTAATTATTAGGACATAATTGATGTACAGATTTTCAGGGCGCGTGTGTAAAAATCTTTTCTCTAGCTGATCCAGACTGTGCCAGGCTTGCTAATTACGCTACTGTACAAGTACTTGATCGTGGTGAGGCCTAAGCATTGTAGGAGCCCAAGCTTTCTTATTATATGCTGAAGCTATTGAATGAAGAAGTGAAAAAAAAGGAAGGGGGGGATTAGATATCTAGTCTGATATATCTATGTGATGACAGAGACAGACATTGGTGAGCTTTACTGAGAACTCCATCTAATTCTCTATTTCCTAGTGATGGAAATAAAAATTAACCTTGATGTTGGTTATTCTGTTCGATCAATCTCATCAGTTAGAGCTAGAATTGCAAAAGAAAGGGATTTCAACATTTTGGTTTAATGTTTGTTCGACCGTTTTGGATAACAGAGGATCGAGCTTCTACTTTAATTCACTGCAAAGAGAACCACGCGCAGGGGCTCCATATCAGGACCCGGGTTGATTTGGTTATTTCTGCTACAATACTTCTGGTAAGCTAACGCACAGGTTGAGTAAATTGTGGATCAAATTTTATGTTAAGTTAATGTCAGGAGTATGCAGCTTTTTTAATTTGTAATATCTTGAATAGTGATTAAATATCTAATTCCTTCAGCTTTATATGTAAGTATGCTGATTAATTTTGCTACAAAATAAGTACCTCTGACATTATCTACTATATATACATGATGTTCACAAGTGGGTTGATTTTCTGATTTCTGCACTGGATGAAACTTTCCATTTTCTACAAAATAATTCTTACTTGGAATGTCTAATTTCAAGACAAGAACTGTATGTTTTCAGCACGGTGAAGTGTCTTGCGATATGAAAGACGGGAAGAGACATGCAGTACTGAGATGAAACCGATCAGAGGGCAGGTTTCAGGATCGGTGCCAAAAAGGAATCGAATTGGTTAGTTATGCTTTCTGATTGCTCTCTCCTCTTCATTTGCTAATTTTCAATTATACATAATCATCATCCGCCCATTGTGTGGTTGATCATTTTTGTAATGCGTCAAACCCAGAGACTGATCTATTGAGCATGTTCAATTATTGAGACTTTCAAAGCAAGATTTTTGAGTGGCGGAATTACGTTACGGTAAGGGCATAGCAGAGCAGTAATTCAAGTGAAATTAAGGGGTGACTCAGAGCAATGGCGTGGGCAAGATGGGAGATGTCCTACTTCAGAAGGGCGTTACATGAGGGATGCAGGGCTTAAGATATCCCACGTTTGCAACATCAAGATTAATGGGAAGTTGATCAAAGGAGGCCCTTGAGGAATTCTCATAACGCCTGCAATAACCATCAGCCACTGGTATTTTCTTCTGCTGCTCCGTTTTACTCGTTTGTTATTTGCATTCCAATTAAAGACTAGATTTTTTTTTTAATTAATTAGTTTAACCATTTTGGAGGTGCAAGCACATGATTATGCATTGAATGTTGGTCTTGATCACTTTATAGATTTTAGTATAAACAAGACAAGCGTCTGTCGGTACAAACACGGATCCATTGAATTGAGCGTTGTAGAATTTTTTTACACCCGGCCCATTTTTGAATACTTAATAATCATTTGCATATAATGTTACAGATTTTCAAGGCATGTCAAGAAAGGCTGTTTCAAAGATCAGCTGTTTGAATGCTAAAGGTGTAATCATGTAACTAACATGTATACAGATATATAAATGTCAGGAGTTGTTATATCTTGAATTTACGGATTGGATATCTAATTACTTTACTTTTTAAAGTAAGTTAATTGGCCACCGATTGTCTTGCAGAATCGAAGACGCACGGGAAGACAGAGAGTCTTGAGATGAAAGCGATCAGAGGAATCAAATTGGTTAGTTACTTACGCATTCCCATTGCTCTGTAGTCTTTCATTTTTTTGGTAAATTTCAAAGCGTGCAGGTAGAAAATTCAGCTTTCGCGGGGCAAGGAAGCCGACGTAACCGGATATCATATTTGGCATCACAAGTTGGCTGGGTACGGCATATGCCGTATGTCACGAGGAGCATGTGATCCCATTCAGGCGTTTTCTTGAACAGCAAGAAAGCAGAGTTCTTAAGGGAGCTTGAGAGGCATGTGCGACTTGAACTAGACCTTGAGAGGAATGGTGTGAGACCTCTTGTAACCTCTAGGAAAGAGAGTTTCCTCGTAAATTCCTTGGTTGATTAAAAAAGCATGCATATAGCTGAGTGTCTGTCTCCTTGGATTTAGGCTTAGAGAAACTAAACCGTGTAAAATAATAGTGTTAATTATTCTCTTCTCATGTGTGTTCTTGACTGGTTTGCTCTGTGTGTTAACTTTCACTAATATTTTTATGGTGCGTTTACTTTTCGTATTAGAAAATCAGAATCCAAAATCAAAATTATTAACCGTGTTTACATCGCAAAATAGAGTCGGAAATCGAAATTGCAATCGTAAGACTCACCACAATTTGGGAATGAGGAATCACAAACTCATGAATCGCAGACTCATTCCAAGGGGGGTTGGTAATGAGTTTTTCATTCCTATAATTGACAATTTTGCCCCCTCAAAATTAAAAATACTTATTTTGTACTCATTTATAATTAATTAATGTATTATTATAATTAGTTAATTAATATATTATAATTAATTAATATATTAATATATTATTAACAATAATTATTAATAATTATAATTTTTGAATAAATAATCACTATAATTAATATATTGGTATTATAATTAATTATAAAATTAATATACTATTATAATAATTAATTCTTAAATTCTTATTATTATTATTAATGACTAAATCAATTAATATAATTATTAATTAATATATTATTAACAATAATTATTAATCATTATAATTTTTGAATAAATAATCACTATAATTAATATATTATTATTATTATACTTAATTCATATTATTATTATTATTATTAATTAATTAATCAATCAATATAATTATTACTATTAATTAACATATTAATAATCATAGTTTTTGAATAAATAATCACAATAATTAATTAATATATTATTATAATTAATTAATTAATTAAATTTTTTATAATAAATTAATATAATAATAAATTATTGACAATAATTATTATTAGTAATACATTTTGAATAAATAATCACTATAATTAAAATATAAAATCATAATTTTGATAATAATTTATTAAGTACTTTTTAGTAATTTATTACAATCTAACTCATTTTGATTTTGATTCTAAGACAAAATAAACACATTAATGGTAATTCAGCTCATTCCGATTTTGATTCCTACAGTTAAAGTAAACAATTTATTTTAATTTTTATTATCTATTCCCATTCCAATCTATTCTATCTTTGCAAACATAAGTACATAACATTGGGTTTCTTTGTTTGTTCCACACTTGAGTTGACTTAGAGTTCTATTGTTAAGGCAGTTATTTGGTCAAAGCTGAAGGGATCCTTCCGCATCCATTTGAGTCGCTACTTACTAAGATTGTACAATAAAGCACAAGTTTATCTACAATAGTTGAACTCAAGCTTTTAATTTTTGTAATGTGAAAAAAGATATTTATATTTATACTACGAGTTGAATGTGACATTTACGACTAAAGAATAAAATGAAAAGAATTAATTAAGAAAATAAAAAAGATGATGTGAATATGATATGTTAGGCCTATTCGGTATCATTTTTCAAAATGAGTCTTCTTCTGAACAAGAATCATTGCAATAGAATAATGGCTAGGAAGATTTGAAAGGTATGTATAATGGCATTAAGTTTTCGGTTTGTTTCATTTTTAATTTTAGAATCCAAACGTAATACACGATCAGTAGGACTGAATCAAAAAATAAATTATAAAGCAAATAAAATAGATTCAACTTTATAATAATAAAATTGAGAACGTGTTAGATACGTTTTGGGTAAATTACAAAACAAATTTTAAAATAAATTATAAAACAAATTTTTAAGCGTTTCCAAAGACGCTCATCCCTGTACCAACTAAAGGCTGCAGTTCGCAGAACTCCTTAAATCCCTCGGCCACCAATGTCTCCCACTGTAAATGGTGAAAGAGGAAAAAAAAAAAGAAAAGGAGCAGAATGATTAGAAAAGGCACATCTGTCGAGATTTAATTGGCCACCGATGCCTGCCAGTATATATGAATAGGGAAAAGGCATGGGAAATGATAAAGCTTTTAACTTGAATAAGGCCCGGGTTGGCATGTGCTGTCTCGCACAATCATTTTAAAATATATTTCTTTAATTGATTAGTTATGTTAGAATTCTGAGAAAATAGAAAAGTAAAAAATTAAATAATAAAATAAAATAATAAATAATGTTATATTTATTATTTAATATTAATAATACTATGATTTAGGTTAAAGTTCAAATATTAAGGTTGTGTTCGGCGTTATTTTTCACGTGATATTTTTATTTTTTATTTTATAAATTAGAAGTAATTAGTTTTTAGTGAAAATAAAAAAAAAATGTTTAGTGGATTATTTCTAAGATAGTGTTTAAATATGAAAAAAATAAAAATGTGGTTAATATTTTGTCTGAAAATATGAAGACATTGAATGAGAGGGAAAAAAATATCATAATGAAAAATTTTAACCAAACTAAATTTTTGATCATTATATATATATATATATATATATATTTGTTATTGTAAATTTTTTATTCTATAAACATGAGATAAAATATATATTTTTAGAAAAAAATAAAACCTATTTACTTTATAATATAATTTTTTATTTGTTTAAACATTTGAAGAATAAAAATTAAAAAACATCATTTTTCTATTAGCATTAAATACTATTTAAAAACAAACTATCCAACCAATTTTAGAAAAATCCATAAAAACTTTAAAACCGCATATTTCATAATGCTATTAATTGTATGTTCATTCTTTCCTTTGAACTAATTATGCAAACCAGTCAAATTTTAAAAAAAATAAAGAAAGAAAGAAAGAGATAGTCAAGGTATTTCTAAGCTAATAATACATGTATAATTCAGATTAGGGGTGGGGGTGGGCATGGGTTGGTTTAGGTTGGTTTTAAGTTAATTCAAATCAAACTATAAAAATTTGGGTCCAACCCAAATATTTTCAAACCAATCCATTTGGGTTTGGTTCGAGTTTGGTTTGAATTTTATAATCAAAATATTTTTTTATTTTTAACAAATTTAATTATATAAAAATTACAATAATTATTAAATTAACATTAAAATATAAAAAAAAAATATAGTGGATAAAAAATTATAAATAATAGATTTCACAATAACTTTGTCCTTAAATATTAACCATATTAATTTAATTGGGTAAGGGTAGACATACACTAATGTAAATATAATTGATAGCCCTCTTGTCTTAACTATGTTTAAAAAATTAATTTTTGTCATAATAAACTCAACTAGATTATCAACTAGTCCCCACAGATTTTTATTGTAGATATTATAATTTTTTTATGAAAATATTCATATCAATGCGTGCACGCACACATATATATGTAGGTATGTATGTATGTATGTATATGTATATGTACATATGTATACGTACGTGACCATCCCCACCGCCTCTTCATCATCATCAATGCAATGTCACTGCTTACGTGATTGGTTTGTTGTTATGTTTAGTTAGATTATGTGATCGATTTGGATTTCAATTCAATTAGACCGATATGAATATTCCGGGTCCAAACCGATTCTGCCCATCCCTAGCTGCCCACTCACCCGCATAGATATTGAGTACATGTACAGTTCGTCATCCTACAATTTTTTTATCATTTCTTAAATTGGTCCTTTTTTAACTTTTTTTTAGTGGTCATTATCGCACCTGTATATATCCAACACAAATGACCCAAGTGGCCTCATTTCGCGATGTCGTGAAATTATAAACTTTTTTTTTTTAAATTTTAGTGAATTTACTTCTCTGTAAGAGAATAATTGAATATTTATATCATATCATAGGTTACGTTATATTTGTTAAAATTTTACCAAGTTTATAACAGCTATGTCTAAAGCCATGCACTAAAGATATCACACTCGGGAAAGCAAAAAAAATTACTAAGAATTCGAAATTAATAAATATATATTCAAATTGATTAATTTCGTATGGAAAATGAACGGATTATGCATAATAGATTGAATAATTGATCATAGGATTACTGGAATGGTGCAAGAGAGACCGGAGAGTTAATAACCAAATTGTTTAGTGTAATTACGCTTTCTCATTGCTCTCTATTCTTCATTAATTTCCTAACAATGTTTCAATTACAGCAAAGTCGTTATAACAAAAATTACCATGTTGCTCGATCGTTTTTTTAAAATATGTCATGTCCAACTGATTTGTTGGGCGTGTTGTTATTCAGATTTCCAAAACAGGACAATATTATTTTTGAACAGGGGAATTACCAAAGGGCAGAGTGTCAATTCGAATCTAAAACGATCACTTGATAAGAATGTCAATTAATTGCTAATAAATATTGCTATAAAGTGTGTTAGTTTTTCTCTTCATTTTCTGATGTTCAATCACAAAGTCACCAAACAGCTGTGTTTTTTTTTTTAAAAAAAAATATATATATATATGTCGAACTGAGACTACAGATTTGTTAATTGGGCACGCCGTTATTGAGATTTTTTTTTTAAAAATAATTAAAAGATATTAGCAGTTTTAAGTATCTTCTATGAAGATTACAAAGTTGCACTAAATGAAAAGGTTTTTGGTGGGTTGTGGGGAAAAAATATTTAAACTGCAGGTAACTTCCAGGAATCTTCTAGTTATTATTGTGCTCCATCAAAAAGAAAATTTAGTGTTGTTCGTTGAAATGTTCAAATCACTTGACAATGAATTTGAGAATCACACATTAAACTTTAGCCTTCTACGCGGAATTATTAGAAATGCAGATGCATGGGTCCATGAATTATTATAACTTTCACACGTTGCAATTATATGGTGGTTCACAATGACAATCAACCCGTCGTTCTCATATTTAAATTCTGTGAATAAAACAAACAAAAGGTTTTGTGTTTTTCCCACATTACAATTTTGACTCTCTATTTTCATTTTTTTAATATTTATGTCACTTTATTTCAAATTGATTTTTTTTAAAAGTTTATATTAAATTTTGAAAAATTAGAAACAGAAAAATATGTGAATATCCAACTCTAGATTGATCAATTTATAAGAAATGAGAAATAATTGATGATGAATTGTTATCTATTATTGTTGAAAAACTGGTAGAAAAGATTATTTGATTTTTCACACTTCACAATCAAAGTTAGACACTATCAGAGGTCTACTAAAATGACAAAATCTAAATAAAGTGATTCAATATGAATCTCAGAATATTATCTGGCAACTTGTTTATACTAATTATGAAAACCAGTCAGATTTGTTTTAAAAAAAAAAGAAAGAAAGAGATAATCAAGGTATTTCTAAGCTAATAATACATGGATTTACAATTCTGATCAAACAATCTAAAAATTATCAAATTCATGGGTGATTGTAAATCGAATGCTTCCAAATCTCAATGTGTCGCGATAATATATATCATATAACAAGAGATCAGATAAAACTTTGTCAAATTCAGACTCCGCGTGAATCGCGGACGTAGGACCTAACAGTATTTCCTGCCCACACCGGTCATTTTCACACTTTGCTATTAAAAAAAAAAAATAGTAACAATAATAACAGTAGCTTCTTTCACAAGGGCTGATATGAAATATTTCCAAATTGGAATTTTGCTTGCAATATAAGAATTGAAAGAATACGGCAACATTTTCACCACATTATCAGCTCATTCATTTCTTTCAGCATTAATTACTTTTGTAACAACTCACCATCAATTTCTTCTCTCTCTCTTTTTTCTCCTTCGCCATGGTTGATGCGATCATTTCCCCTCTCTTGGAGCAGCTCACTTCAATGGCTGTTGAAGAGGCAAAGGAACAAGTGAGGCTGGTAACGGGTGTCGGAAAGGAAGTGAAGAAGCTAACCAGCAATCTCCGGGCCATTCAAGCTGTGCTCAATGATGCAGAGAAAAGGCAAGTAAAGGAGGAAACTGTCAGACTCTGGCTCGATCAACTCAGAGACGTATCTTACAACATGGAAGATGTGTTGGATGAGTGGAGCACCGAAAGGCTCAAACTGCAAATCGATGGAGTGGATGATCACGAGAATGATGCCCTCGTTCCTAAGAAGAAGGTATGTTCCTTCTTTCCTGCTGCCTCTTGCTTTGGCTGCAAACCAATTGTCTTACGTCGTGACATTGCTCTCAAGATCAAAGAAATCAATGAAACTCTTGATGATATTGCCAAACAGAAAGACCAGTTTGGTTTCGCTGTGAATGTTACTAAGAGTAATGAGAGAGCGGATCAACGAGTGCCGAGTATCTCCTCAATTGATGAGTCCGAGATATTTGGCAGAGAAGAAGAGAAGAATGAACTCGTTAATAGGTTGTTATGTGAGAGTAGTAAAGAACAGAAAGGCCCCTCCATCATCTCACTTGTTGGGATGGGGGGCATAGGCAAAACAACTCTTGCTCAATTTGCCTACAACAGCAGTAGTGTTGAAAAGAATTTTGAAAAAAGAATATGGGTCTGTGTGTCAGATCCTTTTGATGAGTTCAGAATCGCTAGAGCAATCATTGAGGCTCTAACAAATTCTGCCTCTAATTTTGGTGAGTTTCAATCTCTCATGCAACATATTCAAAATCATGTCACTGGGAAGAAACTTCTTCTTGTTTTAGACGACGTGTGGAATGAAGATTTCTATAAATGGGAACAATTCAAGAACTGCTTAAAGAATTGTCTCTATGGAAGTAAAATTTTAATTACCACACGTAAAGAAACAGTTGCCCGTATTATGGGTTCAACTGACATTATCGCTGTCAAAGTATTGTCTGAAATGGAATGTTGGTCAGTGTTTGAGTCGTTAGCATTTTTCGGTAAGTCCTTGGGGGCGCGTGAGAATTTAGAAGAAATTGGTGGAGCAATTGTAAGAAAGTGCAAGGGCTTACCTTTAGCCGCAAAGACAATTGCTAGTCTTTTGCGGTCTAAAGACACTGAAAAAGAATGGCAAAATATCTTAGAGAGTGAGATATGGGAACTAGAAGAGGTTGAGAAAGGCCTTTTAGCCCCTCTATTGTTGAGTTACAATGAATTACCCTCTAAGGTAAAACAATGTTTCACTTATTGTGCTGTCTTTCCAAAAGACCAAGGAATATGGAAAGATAAGTTAATTGAACTATGGATGGCGCAAGGTTTCCTTAGTAAGAAAGGGAATAAAGAGATGGAGGACATTGGTGAAGAGTATTTCAATATCTTAGCTAGCCGTTCATTCTTTCAGGATTTTGAGAGATCTGATGGTGGTGCAATCTTTGGGTGCAAAATGCACGACATAGTGCATGACTTTGCCCAATATTTATGTAGTAATGAATGCTTAACAGTAGAAATTCATTGTGGTGAAGAGTTAGCTATGAGCTCTTTTGGGGAGAAAAAAATCCTTCATTTAATGTTAACTCTACATAGGGGGGCTTCGGTTCCTATCTCCATTTGGGATAATGTTAAAGGGTTGCGTAGCCTCTTAGTTGAAGGTGATGAATATTCATGGTCTAGCGAAGTGCTACCTCAATTATTTGATAGGTTAACTTGTTTAAGGGCATTAAAATTAGAAGGGTCTAAGAGCGAGTTGTGTGAGAATTGGGTCAAAGAAGTTCCAGCAAATATTAAAAAATTATTACATTTGAAATACCTTAATTTGTCCAGTCAGTGGGAGATAGAACAATTACCCGAGACGTTGTGTGAGTTATACAATTTAGAACGTTTAGACGTTAGTGACTGTAGAAATCTTAGAGAATTACCTCAAGGGATTGGGAAGTTAAGAAAGCTGATGTATTTAGAAAATGAGAGGACTCATTCTTTAAGATTCTTGCCGGTAGGGATTGGGGAATTAATAAGGCTTCGGAGAGTGGGAAAGTTTGTTGTGGGTGGAGGGTATGACAGAGCATGTAGCCTTGGGTCTCTTAAAAAGCTTAACCTCCTTCGACAATGTAGGATATGGGGGCTAGGTGATGTGTCAGATGCGGGTGAGGCTGCGAGGGCTGAACTTGAGAAAAAGAGAAATCTCTTTGATTTGGAACTTCATTTTGATCATTTAAGAGATGGACACGAAGAACAAGCTGGAAGGAGGGAGAATGAGGAGGATGAAGACGAACGACTTCTTGAAGCCTTAGGACCCCCTCCTAATTTAAAGAAATTAGGGATATATGAATACAGAGGCAGGAGGAATGTTGTTCCCAAAAATTGGATCATGTCGTTAACAAATTTAAGGTTTTTGCGTCTCTTCGATTGCAGAAATTGTGAGCATTTGCCTCCTTTGGGAAAATTGCCATCCCTTGAAACTCTTTTTATTTACGGCATGAGAAGTGTGAAAAGAATGGGTAATGAATTTTTGGGAGTAGAAAGTGATACGGATGGCTCCTCAGTTATTGCCTTTCCCAAATTGAAAGAGCTCGCATTTGAGGGAATGAATCTGGAAGAGTGGGATTTCGGGACTGCAATAAAAGGAGAAATCATGCCCCGTCTTTCTTACTTGAGTTTTCTTTTTTGCGATAAATTAAAAGCACTGCCCGATCACCTTCTTGAGGACAAAACGCTAGAGGAATTGAGGATTTTGGGGTGTCGTATTTTAGAAGATCGTTACAGAAAGTATACAGGAGAGGACTGGCCTAAGATACGCCACATTCCCCGCCTCCAAATTGGCCTAATATATGCCACGGGTAATTTCTTTCTAGATCTCCTATATTACTTAAAAATTAGTTAGTTGTTATTTTTTTAACCCAATTTAGGAATTAATTATTATAAGTGTGTCGTCAATTCCTCCGCTTTCAGCGTACTGAAATTAAACCAGCGAAAACAAACAGACGTGAGAGTGCATGAGATGAAACGTCCAGTCCAACAGTGAACAGAGCCAGCAAGGAAAGGAATCAAATTAACTCTGGTTAGTAGTTATAATTTGTACCTGCTTTCCTTCTCATTTGCTCTCTACTCTTCTTCATTAATTTGATGATGCATTGTTTGTTGGGGAAAGCAATATTTTTCAGCCAAAAAGGAACTACGTAAATGGCGTAGCAGCGCAGGAATTTGGATACCCTCGTGCTTTTTTACTCTGTTTTATATATATTTTCAGTAATTTGTTTGTTTTGTTTTGTTTTGTTTTTTGTGAGCCTTGTATTAGTAAATATACCAGTCAATGTACCCTTGTTGAATAAAACAAATTCCGAACTTTAGCAAAACATTTTTAATATATTGTGATGAAGATTCGAATATATAAGCATCGTGATGAGGTTTTGTGGACTGTACGCGGATTTGCTTTACCAAATAAAATTTTTAATCCACAACTAGTGTGCATCTTGTACCACACTTTCCCCGCTCAATTCCTTTTTCCATAAAACACTTTTATTTTTCTAAAATTGTTTGCAGTGCAAAATTTTTATTATTTTGAATAGTACAATGTATTTGTATTTGAAACATTTATAAATCTTATTCTATATGTTAAATTTTATGAATGATGTGAACTTATATTGCAAATGAATTTGTTTTTACTTTCAATTTTCTATTAAATGTCAAATTCGAAAAACAAAATTTCAAGTTAAACTGTATTTTGTCCCAAAAAAAATAATTATTTTTCATGTTTGATTTCAAGTTATAACCAAACAATGGAACCTGATTCCTCTCTTTAATTATCCCATTTGTTTCTCCTTTTATAACCAAACAAATGGAACCATATTCATGATCATAACTCAGTGATCACGGTAGCAAATACCCAAATATATTTTGTAAGCGGGCATCAAGGAAGTGATTAATGATTTTTAGTCCTTAAAAAAAAGCAAAAATATCTTTACACTTCTATAAGTAGGGGTTTGTTCATAATACTAATTATTATGCTCATTTTAAGAGCAGTAAAAAATTTGTTTTAACGAGGAACAGAATCAATTATTTACAGAACGAGGAGGAAAGAAAATAAATTGTTATTCGGAATGGTTTAATCTTCAGCATAATCCATAATGTTGGAATATTTATTGGTGGCTATTTATTTCCTTCCACATTAATTTTGTTGGATTAGAAAGAGACTAATCAATTGTGAGTGATGTGAAATACCAACTAAAGTAGGAATTTAATGAAAATCATATGTATAAAGGAAAAAAATGAAAATAGATCATAAATTAGAATAAAAATATAGTCATATTCAAATAAATTACAAGCACTGCCCGATCACCTTCTTCAGAAGACAACACTCCATAAATTGAACATTTATGATTGTCCTATTTTAGAAGAACGTCGCAGAAAGGAGACAGGGGTAGAATGGCCTAAGGTACACCATATTCCCAAAAATCAGCTTTTGACGAATTCCCTAAATGGCCGCAATTAATTACAATCACACACGAGCAATTTATTTTTCCTGCTCTATTTTACTTGGTCAGTTTCTTGTAATCCAATTGAGGAGTTAAAAAATAATTATAATAATATAAAATATTTGTTTTACTTTGTTGTTATCTATTTGTAATCCAATAGACAAGTTGCGAAAGTAATACTGTATTTGTTGAACCATTTATTTATGTAGGGTACAAGCACAAGTTTATGCCATGATGTCCAATCTAGTCTTCAGAGGTATTGGTTGTTGGTCTTCGCTCTTGAGGAGGTTGTCTGATCACTTGTGTGATACGTGAAATATGAACAAGGTATATCAATGTACATTATAGTATTAGCATTTCACATCTTTGAATACCTACTAATTGTTACAACATAATGTGACAGGTTTCAGGGTATGTGTCAAAATTAATCTTGCATGTTTGGAGAATTAAATAGGGCGACCAGATCTCCTATAAGGAAAATATAAGCAAATAATTGACAAGTTACTAAGAGAAAATTCTGGTGTTGACCGTGTCAACTAGGTGTACTGTTGATGACCTTGAGCAAATGATATTAACCAGGGCATCATTAGAAGCTTGAGCAGGAGGTAGTTCTAGAAACCATGAGCAGACATCCTCGACCAAATGTTATTTGGTGACTTCGAGCAAACTACCTCCACCAGAAGCTTATTTAGTCGCCTTGAGCATACTGCTTTGACCAAAGGATTATGCAATGATATAGAGCATATCATCTCGACCAGGAGGTCACCAGAAGGCAAGACTCAGTCAAAACGAATCTTAATTAAGCTTAATGGATGAGCCAGAACGTTGATCACGACCAGTTATCATAACTACAACTCAATAACTTTTCTATAACTACCTCATTAACTAATGATTTAAATGAGCATTCAACTCAATAATAGCCACGCGTTAAAAATGATGCAATAATTCCAAGTACCTATAAAAGCCCTAAGAAATCTAAATCTAGGGGACTCTTTCTTCCTCTTTTAATTTCTTTTTCTTTAAGATTTATTTCTTAAATTTACTGATGTCTGAATTGAGCGTCGGAGGGTTTATGCTGGAAACACTTTCAACACCTTTTACTGTCTTCTATGATTTCAGAGGCACACTGAATAGCAATACATGATCATAGGATTTTCTTGGAGATTAACAAGTTGTTTCACCACCAAATAAATCCAATAGTGATGTAGGGTCTGGTATCAACTATCAACCCACTAACCGACTTAACCAAATTTCGGCCTCAACATCGCAGATGCAGTGTGCCAGGCTTTCTAAATGCACTATTGTAGAAGTACAAGCTCGTGATGAGGCCAAAGCTTTGAGCAATATAGACCTACCAACTACCTCTGCAATTACGATCAGTCACTGGTAATTTCTTCTGCCGCTTCGTTTTACACGTTCATTGTTTGTAATCCAATTAAGGAATAGAAACAAAATTTATATTAGTTTAACCATAAAAACATTTTGCAGGCACAAGCACAAGTTTCTGTGATTGTGTCATTGAATGTTGGCCTTGATCACTCTGTGGAGTAATAAGAACAAGATAAGTGTCAGTGGGTACCAAACATGTACAGACCCATTGAATTTAACGTCGTGTAATTTTTTACGCCCGGCCCATTTTTGAATACTTGATATATACTTGATCATTATTTGGATAAAATATTACAGATTTTCACAGCATGTTGAAAAATTTATTTGGAGCTAGGTTGGTAAAAGAGAGGCCGTTTCATAGATCAAATTTATGGCCCGCAATAGGACCGGCCACAGTAGTTGTTCTAGGGCGAGTTCTGAATGGTAAGGGTGTGAATATTGGTAACATCACGTTACTAAAATGTATACAAAAATATATATGCCTTGGATTAATATTAACAATTATGTTAGGTTTTTGTTGCTCATTTGGTAATCATTCAGGTGGTAGCAGCTGGTGCAGATCCCATTCTATTTACCGGAGGTGGAATTGAGAAGAACACTAAGGCTTTGGTCGCCGATCAAAATTAAGTTGATGTCGGTTGAGGTTAAATAGCATATTCTTCTACTTTGTTACTTTGGCTTTGAGTGGGGATTGCCAACTACTTTCTTTAAACCATTGGCCTGTTTTAAATGAAATTTTACAGAAAGGGAACAAGAGCAGACTGGCCTAATGTCTTAATTCATTGCTTTCAAGGGATCAAGAGAAGTCTTTTAGGAGGCCTCAAAACGACTGCATATACCGTCACCTCCAGGTAATATGTTCTATTGTTTAGTTTTAGTTCCTTTTTCAACCTTGTCTGATGGATGACCGAAGAGGCATTGTGTTCATAAGGGAGTAAATGGGCCAACTCAGACTTAAAGGCTAGCATAGCATAGGGCTGTTGCCTTTACTGATTGGGAAGAGAAGCACTAAACTGTGGCTCCATACTGGAAACTGGGCTGGCTTGATTTCCTCAGCTGTAAGGCTTTTGGTAATCTCAAAACAAGAAGAACTGGAATCTACTTAAGAAGTGCAAAACGTTTTATGTCAGTGTCAACAGTTTTAATATCTTGCATTTATTCATTAGCTAGATATCTAATTTATTCATTTTTTAAATTAGAAATTACTGGTAGCTTGATAAGTATGATAAGTTTGCTGCAAAATACTTGTCTAGGACACCCTCTGCTGTGATGGGCACAAATGCGTTGCTTTCTCTGATTTCTGCCCCGGAGGAAACTTTCCATTTTTAGCAAACTTTTCAAGAAAAACAAGTTCTTTAGCTCGGTGAAGTGTCTTGCAGAATGAAAGATGGGATGACAGATGACAATCCTTAGATGAAAGCGATCAGAGGAATCAGCTTGGTTAGTTAATTACGTTCTCCCATTGTTCTATATGCTTCATATTCTGATGTTCAATTGCAAAGTCATCAAACCACTCATTTGCAGGGCATGCATATGCTAGTGAGATTTGTAAAGCAATATTTTTTTGCAGAGGAATTATGTTCGTGAAGGGCAGAGCAGAGCAAGAATTTTGTGTGTTTGTGTCTGTTTTTAGTGTTGCTGATCCTTTCCGTATTGTTTGATGGATTGTATTCACAGTTTAATTAGACATTTTTGCTTCTAGCTTGAAGCCCTTGGGTTCACTTCAACATCTCAAATGTTAGATCAAATAATTAGTATTAGATAGTTAGAAATGTAGAGTGATATTATTCACATGCAGTACCTGATTCAGAACAAGATAGTAACTAATTTTCCACATGACAAAGTAAACATTTTTCTTTAAATTTTTACTTTTTATTCTTTCAATATCGGTTCTTCAACTTAATTTGGCTTCTTCTGCAAGTAGAAAACCAATTGCAAGTGTATGGGAAGAAATAAGAAGTCCAATGACAAAGCGCCATATGTCGGCTTGTGTAGGGTATCTTTAATGCTTCATGTAGTATCTGAGGTATCCTTTATACTCCGTGTAGTACCTGGGGTATCCTTAATGCTATGTGTGGCACTTGGGGTATCTTTTATACTTTGTGTAGTACCTGGTGTATCCTTAATGCTCTAAGTGGTCCCTAGGGTATCTTTTATACTCTGTGTAGTATCTGGGGTATCCTTAATGCTCCGTCTGGTACCTGGGGTGCCTTAGGTGTTCTGAAGGGTACTTGAGGTACACCACGTCAGGGTAGAAAATATCGTAAAATATCTACAAATGAAATAAGAGATTAAAGGGATACAAAATCTTAAAAAGATTGATTGATTTTCAGTCAAAAAATAAAGAATCAATGGAAAAATGTTGTGCTGCAAAAAAGGGGATAACGGCCTATCACGCCAACAAATAAGCCAAAAGTTGTTACTAGGACAATGATGACCACATGCCTTCTCCTGCCATGCCCACAAATTTTCAGCAGCTGCAGTAGAGGTACGTGGGACCATCCCATTGTGATAGACATGGATATGCCCTTTAAACTCGCTCTCCAAACATTTTTTTAAAGCGCCAACACCACTATACTTGTGGGGAATAAAAATATTCCTGAAATGACAGCGAGGAACGCCAATAAAATGACGCCATGTGGTACGACAGCTGAGGTACCCCATATATAATGCTTAAGTTTTTTATTATTATTCATTCATAACAAGAAAACACACACATACACGAATAGGCTGAGGTTTTCTTCCATCTCCAGCCATTATTACAGATAGCTTGCAAGCTCTCTACCCTGAAATACCCCAACTCTGACTTGAGCGTAGGAGTGTGGTCGCCGGCCACCCCCGACTCCACCTTTGACCCCTTGCTTGCTGTTTTACAGGTCTAAGGTAGCTCGGTGAAGCTTGCTGAAGTTAGACCTCAGGCCCTCACTTCAACCCACCCTCTCACTCTCCCTCCACTCTTTAAAAACCCAAAAATCACCCCCACACTCCTTCCAAACAAGCTAAGCACCCTTTCCTCTTAAACCTAAAAAAAAATATTTATCGTTCTTAGTTGGTTTTGTGGCTTTCACCCACACACCCAAAATCCGCTAAAAACAGCAAGTAATGAAAAGGTTTGACCTTCACCTCGCGTCTGTCTCTTTTGCTTGCTCTTGTATTATTGGTAATCTGACAATGAGAACTAGAACCTCACTAAGAAGTAGAACTAGTATTATGTAGCTATCAGGAGCTTGAATTTACAGATTAGATATCTAATTACTTCAGGCATTAGTCCTGAGATGGAATCGATGAGAGGACAAGGACTCAGGAATGGTGCCTAAAAGGAGTCAAATTAAATGGTTAGTTATGCTTTCTCATTGTGCTCTGCTCTTTGTATGCTAATGTTCAATTATACATAATCGTCAAACTATTGTGCAATTGATCATTTTTGTAATCCGTCAAACTTGAGACTGATTAATTGGGCATGTTCTACTACCGAGATTTTTAAAGCAAGATTTTTGAAAAACTATTTACATGTCAAATGTGTTATATGTTATTTAACAACTTATATGTGTCTAACACTTCTACTAATTAAAAAAAGTAAAAAAAATAAATAAAACCTCTTTTTTCTTTTCTTTTTTTTTTCTCTTTTGAATTTACACATATTTATTTTTTATTTTTAACCCAAAAAAAAATTCGAAAAACTTATGATACCTTTTCGAGATCAAATATGGAACAAAGACTATGGCCTATGTGCAATATTCAACCAAATTATACTAAGAATAACCAGGGGCATACTAGGCAAACAATTTTTTTTTTTTTTGTAACTATATGAGAGTATTGCTACTTAGATTTTATCATTTCAAATATTTGAGGAGAGATGTCTACTCCACTCACATCTTGGAAAAGAAACAAATGCATTCACTTAATTATTTTATATAATTGAAAAAGGAATTAATCCCCTCAATATTTTTATGGGAGTTCAAATTGCTACCCTCACTAGCCTACTAGACAAATGATTTGAATGATCTGCTTATGTGCTGAAAATAATTGGTAATAAAATCATAAATTGAAAAATGGAAAGGCTTTTTAACCAAAACATGTTAGTTAGAAGGGGAAAAAAAATCCCGATCTAATTAATGATCGATCTTATTTCCTTTCTACTGTCTTCTTCCTTCATAATCAGATTTGCTGCACTTTGACAATTGAATTTAATGACGGGAGAAGGTCAGAGTCAATTGCTAGAGTTGAATAAATTCCAAAATCCCAAAAAAATAGTCTTTCAATAATGGATTTGAACTATAGGACACTGAATTCAATTATTGCGTTTGAACAATAAGAAAGAATTGAAATACTATGGTGTAGAGATGGCCAATGGGCCGGATGGCGCAAGGCACGGCACAGGCACGATATGTTTCCATACAACACAGCACGACAGGAGTATGTTTCGGTGAAACACGCAGCACGGTACGGCAAGCACATTGGAGGGGCCGGGCTTAAAATTTTAGGCACGTGGGCCTTAAAAACATGACACGAATAGAAATGGGACAAAGCATGATACACGAAAAAACATGCAATAAGTACTTTTCACTTTTAATGAAAGTAAACTTAAAATTTTATGATTTTATAAATAACTTGAAATTGAATCTTTTAATATATTTTATTAGCTCAAGTTTTTAAAATTTATTTAATCCTTAGTTTCAAAAAAAATTTATGATTTTATAAATAACTTGAAATTGAATCTTTTAATATATTTTATTAGCTCAATTTTTTAAAATTTATTTAATCCTTAGTTTCAAAAAAAATTTAAATTGATTTATGTTTATAATTTATTAAATAAATAGTTAATATCATGATTTTATAAATATATATTAATATTATTTATGAATTATGATATATGACTCTACTTAATTTTAAGTTAACAATTAAGTTAACCCTTAAGAAAAGTTTATTATTATTGTTGTTGTTAAGTATTATAAAAGAATTCTAATACCATAAAGTCAAACTTAGTAATTAAAATTACATTCTCTTATCACTTGAGTTTTGAATTTTTGATTTTATTAAATTTGAATAAAGACACATGGATCCAAAAAGGTACATAGACTTGAAAAAAATACGTTAACAACTTAGTATGTGCTCTTAAGAAAAAAAAAATTAGTGGGCTTTTTTTCTTAAGCACGGCACGGTACAGCACGTGTGGCGGGCCGGGCCTAAGAAAAAAAAATTAGGTTTAGGCTTTTAGATTTAGGCTTGGTTTTGAATTTTATTGCTGGTGTTTTTAAACTACGAAGTTGTGAAATTAAATAAATATAATTTAAAAATAAGAATTGATAATATTCGATGGACATTACTTTTAAGTAATAATTTTAATAAAAATAATAAAATGATTATAAATTTTTAATTAAAATATTATACATGGAATAAATTAAAATCACCTTAGTAACTTTTAAACCATAATTACAAACTATATCTCCCTAAGCCAACTAAAGGCAACAGCTCCCAATCCCCCTAACAGCTCAAATAATCTTTGACTTTTCAGCACAGCAATTAGAAAAGCACACGAGTCACGTTTAAATTTCAGTTTTAATTATGCCTCCCACTATGTATAGTGAAAACAAAAAGACAGTAGAATAGTTAGACATAAAAAGCGCACGTGCCAAGATTTACTTGGTAGAGTCGTAGTGTTCATCCTTTAATTGGCCACCGATGTCTGCCACTATATATGAATACTGAAAAGACATGGCAACGAAGAATCTTTAACCCGGGTCGGCATGTGCTGGCTCGCACAATCATTTTAATATTATTGCATAACAAAATTTGAAAGAGTGCTGTCAAATTTTGAAACGGCAAACGCTCTGCGTCGTTTCATTTGTTTTTTTTTGTTTTTTTCATCATGAAACGACATCGTTTCTGACTTTTGTGTGTTAGTTACCAAAAACAAAATCCACGCTCTCTTCTTTAGTTCTTCTCTTTGCTGCTATTTTCATTTATTTCATTCGCAACACTCTCCTGGATCCAAGCGAAGTGAAAGACCCAGCTGCTCCTTCATTCTCGTCGTTCCCCTATCCTTTATTGACCGAGGTGAAGCCATTCGCAATCCACCACAATCGGTGGCTGAAACTGTCATTTGCCATCCACAACTCATAGCTACCGTCACCGCCACAAGCGACAGCCATCACGCGAGAGCCATTCACAAAGCAGCACAGTCACAGTCTAAGGTAATGCTTCGATCTTTGGCTTTTTTAGGTTATGCCAAAATGGGGACAATTTGGGTTGTTTAGGTTATGGCAAAATGGGGACAAAAGTCATAAACGATTGCTTCGATAGCCTGAATTGGTTGAGAATATGTTCTCTGATTAGGTAAAATATGTTATGTAATTCTCGTTTGATTTAATTTTCGGTTAAAATAAATGTTAAGAAAATGAGTTTGTTAAATTGCATTTGATATTCATTTTTCCCCTTCACACTTCATCTGGATGCTTAATAATGTAAACTGAAAACTTGAAGAAATTGTGCTTAGTTGAATTGAATTACTCTGCAATTTGACTGAAATTTGGAAGACATTGTGCTGTAGTTTAACTGAAACTTGAAGAAATTGTTGTCGGGGTGTGTTGCATGGAGGATGACTTATCCTCATCGTTGGAGTCACACAATGGGCTCTGCACATAATACATGTGCCATCTCAGAGATCGCCGTGAGGATGGATCCAGGCTCATCACATCGGAGTCCAATTTCGCGTGCAACATCTTTTTTTAAAATTTTTTTATCTGAAAACAACGGTGTTTGCAAGTGTTTTGAAATTCAGTTGGATCTAGGAGAGTGTTGCGAATGAAATGGATGAAAATAGAAGTTGGATCTAGTAGAGTGTTGCGAATGAAACAGATAAAAATAGAAGCAAAGAGAAGAATTGAAGAAGAGAGCATGGCAAAAGTCAGAAACGACGTCGTTTCATGACAAAACAAAACAAAAAAAATTATAGCCGAAACGACGCAAAGTGTCTGTCATTTCGGGGCTTGACCCGGGGCAAGTAGCATTTCCGAATTTGAAATACGTCGTTTCATGACAAAACAAAACAAAAAAAATTATAGCCGAAACGACGCAAAGTGTCTGTCATTTCGGGGCTTGACCCGGGGCAAGTAGCATTTCCGAATTTGAAATACTTTTGTCTTTGTATAATTTGGGAGTATTATTCACCGACCACTTTTTTTTCAGACTTTTTAAAAAATACATAATTTTTTTTGTTGAATTCCATATGAAGTTACATTTCTTTGCACTTTTTTATTTCTGTCTGTTGACTATTAAGATTTTGTTAGTTTTTTTTTTAATAAAATGACAGTTTTGCCTCAAAAATTAATGTTGTAGGATGAAATTATAATTTTACATTTGAGGGGCAAAACCGTCACTTTGCTAAAAAAATAACGAAATCTTAACAATCAACAGACGAAAGTGAAAAACTGCAAAAAAATGTAACTTCAGGTGGAATTCAGCAAAAAAAAAAAAAGAATTATGTATTTTTTAAAATGTCCAAAAAATAGGTGGTCGGTGGATAATTTCCCTATAACTTTTTGGGTAAAATTCATTTTAGAATTCTAGAAAAGTAGAAAGTAAAAAATTAAATAATAATATAAAATAATAAATAATTTTATATTTATCATTTAATATTTAAATGACACATAATATCATGATTTTGGTTAAAACTCAAATATTAAGGGTGTGTTTAGTATTATTTTTCACATAATATTTTTATTTTTATTTTATAAGTTAGAAATAATTAGTTTTTAGTGAAAACAATAATACGTTTAATTGATTGTTTCTAAAATAGTGTTTAAATGTGAAAAAAAATAAAAATGTAGTTAATTTTTTCCTAAGAAAGTGAAGACATTGAATGAGAGTGAAAAAAAAAATCAGAGTGAAAAACTTTTAACAAAATAATTTTTTGTAATCATTATTTATTTTTTGTTATTGTAAATTTTATTTTATAAATATGAGATAAAATATGTATCTTTAGAGAGTACCAAAGTACTTTAAAAATTACTAAAATAATACATTACCGTCATAGAGAAAAATTCAAATAATTAAAAAATATTGTATTATAAAGTAAACAGGTTTTTTATTTTCTTATTGTGCAAGTAGCATTGTGGGATCCATTTGAAGAATGAATATTAAAAAACATCATTTTTCTATTCTCCATTTTTCTTCTGTTGGAAAATTAGAAAAAAATAATTCTCTATTAGAATTAAATACTATTTAAAAATAGGTTATCCAAACAAATTTTAGATTGTTTCATTATTAAAAAATAAAAAACACCAAAACAAAAACAATAGCAAACACACCTTAAGATTCTAATATTATTGTGTAATAAAATATAAAATATTTTTATCTTTACAACCTTTTTTAAAATTTTAGTGAACTTACTTCTCTGCAAGAGAATAATTAAATATTTATGTAATATCATAGGTTACGTTATATTATTAAACTGACCAAGTTTATAACAGTTTTGTCCAAAGCGACGCGGTAAAGATATAATACTCTGGACAGCAACAAAATTTACTAAAAAATTCAAGATTAATAAACATACATTCAAATTGATTAATTTCATGTAGTAAATGAATCGATTATGCATAGAAGGAAACATGACGAAGACGGGATTGTGCGATCGATCAGATGATTAATGTAATGGTGCTCGAGACTAGAGATTTAATAATCAAATTTGTTAGTTTAATTACACTTTCTCGTTGATCTCTAATCTTTGTTAAATTTCTAATGATGTTCAATTACAACAAAGTCATTATACCAAAATTACTGTGCTGGTCGATCGTTTTTTTTTTTTTTTTCCAAAAAAATATGGCATGTCAAAGTGATTTGCTGGGCTTGGGCATCTAGTTATTGATATTTTGAAAACAAGATTTTTTAAGCAGGGGAATTACCTAAGGGTAGTGCAGAGCATCTTAATTCGAGTCCAAAACAATTACTTGATAAGACTGTTAATTAATTGCCACTAAATAATCACATCTAGTATATCATCTGCAATGATGATCATAAGTGTGTTCCTTTTTCTGTTCATTTCCTGATGTATCAATTACAAAGTCATCAAACCGCAGTGTTACCCTTTTTTTTTTTTGGTTGGGTTTTTAATATGTCGAACTGAGGCTACTGATTTGTTAATCGGGCATGCAACAGAGATTTTTAAAACAATAACTAGAAGATATTGGCAGGTTCAGTTCAAAAGTATCTTCTAAGAAAATTATTGTTGGTTTTTGTCCAAACGAAAAGCATTTGAACTGCAGGCTGCTTCCAGGAATCTTCATGCGATATTGCAATTGTAAGGTAGTTATTACGCTTTGTCAAAAGGAAAATAAAGTGTTCACATGTTGCAATTGTAAGGTAGTTTCACAATAAAGTGTTCGCGTATTGTTAAAATCAGTAATGGTAGTTGAACAGGAGGATCTGACATAATAATAATAAAAGGATTTCTCTAAGTTACGGTTACCCGTAACTTACGTCTGTCTGTTTTTTTTTTTATTTTGTTTTCTTATAAAATTTCATTGAAGCCCCTTATACTCTATATTATTTATAATTTATTTATAAATATTATAAAATTTTTAAATTTATTCATAAATTTTTAAAATATCAAATTTATCGCTATAATTTTTAAATTTTTAAAATACCCTCTATTTAATTAAAAAAATATAATAATTATTAAATGAATTATAATAATAATTATTATTATTATAATTTTAAATAGATTATTATTATTATTAATAACAACAATAAAAGGTATTATAATTAATTAATATATTAAAAATAATTATTATTAATAATTAATTTTTTATTAATAATAATAATTAATTATTAATAGTAATAATTATTGTTAATAATTTAACTAAAAAATTATTATTAATTATTATTAATATATTAATTAATTATAAACTCATCTCCAAATCCACACCCTCTATTTTCCCATCACACTCTCTCTCTTTCCCCACCCTCCAATCAAAATCATTATCACTCTCTAGACCCCATGTCATCAAACTTATTCATTCCTCTTCTTAAACATGACGCCGCATCAACAATATTCCCAATAAATTTACCGTCACCACCTCCACCACAAAGAGTCAAGGTACTTCATTTTGTTTTCTCCATCTCCATTGGTCTCATCCTCAATTTTCTTATCTCTAAATAAATAAATAAAAATAAATATTATTGTTAATAATTTAACTAAAAAATTATTATTAATTATTATCATATTATGAGTGGGATTTGAAGTGTTGTACTAAAATCCAATTCAAATGAATTAGATTTGAAGATAAGTATATTTAGATTATTATTTTGTATTTTAATTATTGTGATTATTATTACCATTCAAAAATTAATTAATAATAATAATTATTATTGTTAACAATTTAACTAAAAAATTATTATCAATTATTATTAATATATTAATTAATTAATTATAATACCTTTTATTGTTGTTAATAATAATAATAATCTATTTAAAATTAAAATTAAAATTAAAATTATATTATTATAATCATAATTATAATTATAATCCATTAATAATAATTATATTTTTTTAATTAAATGGAGGGTATTTTAGGAATTTAAAAATTATAGGAGTAAATTTGATATTTTAAAAATTTATGAATAAATTTAAAAATTTTATAATATTTATGAATAAATTATAAATAAAGTAGAGTATAAGGGGCTTCAATAAAATTTTGCAAAAAATCAAAATAATAAAAAGACAAATGGACGTTACCGTAACTTAGAGGGGTCCATAATAAAAACTGTAAAATTATATGGTGTCATAACGTTAAGTAAAAAATTAACATTATTTTAAGTAAAAAAAATTAACATTATAATACAGCAAAATAATATATTATTTTTTGTCATCATTGTGTTACCATGCAGCTTCTTTATTATTTTCTCACGATATTTCATCCCACGGAACTATATTGAAAATCACTAAGTTCACATTTTAGAAATTCAATAAAATAAAAAGTAAGAAAGAATAGGGAAATATCTAAACAATAATCACATCTTTTAAATCTTTAATAAAATTATGGTTTTAACAACTGATATTTTGTAATTAAAAAAAAAATATAATTTCAATTTACCTTAGCTTTGGTTTTAATCCAAACCAAACCAAACCAAACCAAAGACGGCAGCAATTCATCATCAATATCATTAATTCAATCCTTCCTCTAATAATTGCAATTCAAAACTGGGTGGACCCTACACTATCTCAATGATCATAATATCAGAAATCAAATACATGTAATAATGTTACCTGTATTCAATTTTCCCCCAAAAAAAACAAAAAACATACATAATACATTGTATGATTAATTTTAAATATTATTGAATTCATCAATAACAATTAACAAAAGAAAAAGAAAGAGCTCTGTGCAAATGGAAATGACTACTTATGTTGGGCGTCGGGACTTACTCTTTTTTCCACAAAGCTGCATCTGTCTAAACCTTTTAATGGACCCCACCACTCTCTTTACATGGCCTCATAACACTGGGCCACATCATTATCTGCTCGCCTCATTTGCACCCAATCAGATTGGAATTTGAAAACTGCAAGTCTCCATCAATGCCTCGCCAACTTCACGTGACCCTGGCCACGCACGCCCTCCAAATTTGACTTTCTGGTTCCGCAGCCGGGACCGCCCATTCACGTGACCTAACCGTCCCCACGTTAAGATTAAGAATTTAAACTTTGTCCTTTATGGGGGGAAAGGATAAAAAAAACAAAAAGAAAATTTAACCTTTGTCTAGGTGGTTGTCTTCTGACTTTCGCATGTCCTCCCTACCGCGCGCGCAATATCAGTCAACATGAAGTCCTTTGGGAAAGCTTATCTTACAAGTAATGTAACAAACATTCAATACATAAATACCATTGATTTTGAAATTTTTTAAATCCAATGGATGAAAATAATTTTAACCTAAAATAAAGTATAGGTGTAATAGTAATTTACAGAAAATTTTATTTTTAATCACATATTTATTTATTTTTCAAATAAGTCCTTATTAATTTTGTATAATTAAATGGTCTTGTCATTCATTTCTTTTACATCTATTTTTTAAATTTTATAAAACTTTTATTATATTTTTATAAAGATCTAAATGATTATTATATTCATAAAAATTTATAAATTTTGAATATATTTTTACATCTACATTTATAATTTCTTAGCTCTCTTGAGATATAGACTATATTTTTCTTCTAACACACACACACATATTCATTCTATTTTCCCACCTAATACATACCATCAATGTTGTCACATAGATTTTATAATCTAAATTTAGTGTCCTAAATTATAAGAGATATTACATGTGATAAATATCTCATAAATTTCATGAATTATTAGAAATATGGTATAATGAATAAATTACCAAAAACTCTAATAATTTCATAAAACATAAAAACAAATAAGTTACCACTTTCTAGTTATAGACAAAGAGGATTTTCTATAGAAGATTTCAATCATTTGAATGATTCAAATATATTGAGAAATAATCAATTAATTTAAATGTCACTATATTTATTAAATAAATTAGGAAACCCAAATTTATCTATAAATGAAATAGAAAGTGTAAATAAAATATTTGAAATTAATAATTTCAATGAAGAATATATAAAATAATTTAAAAAGTTAAGAGATTAAATGAGTAAAGAATTTACTAAAGTTAAACAATTAATAAAAAACTTCAACTTTGAAAATCATGATATATTAAAGTAAGAGATCATTAATATAATGAATAAAAACTAAGTAGATATAAGATCAAACAAGTTAGAAATTTAATTAGATAAAAAGAAATTATTGAACAATTTGGTACTAAATTTGTTATAAATATAAATATAAAACATTATCAATTCATATATATATTTTTTAATTATATGTTTTAATTTTAGGTGTTATGGCATTTCACCAAAATGGGTTTAAGATTAAGGCTATGGTTCTTCAATTTTTGTAATAAATAATGTCAAGTTGGTCCTTGTTGATTTTAATTTGTTGATTAATGATTTGAAAAAAGAAAAAAATTGAGCTACCTATGGAGTAGAGAAAAAGAACAAGAGAGGAAAATAAAATTACAGTTATTAATAAATTGAAAATAAAAAGAAAAGCAAGGAATTAAATGAAATTTAACACACAAAAAGAAAAAAATTGTGGTAACTTACAACTGATGTAAGGTAAGTGGATCCTATGAAAATGGATATTGATTATTGATGCCTAGTTAATGCTTCAGCTTGTTTTCCTTAATTTTTTTCTTTGTTTGGTGCCCAAAGAAAAGCAATTCTTCATAATAATGATGGCGGAGGGCTGGGGGTGGAGTAATTTTATTGAAGCCGCATGCTTTGCTTCTTTTTTTTTTTTTTTTTTTTTTTTTTTTTTTTTTTTTTTTTTTGTTTTTCCTCTCCTCCCAAAAACATGCGTTTTTAGGGTGCCCAAAGAAAACCTAACAATTTTGGATCCTAGCTGAAGGTACTGGCAAAGAAAGCAACGTTATGACACCATATAATAAAGACATGGCAACGATAATGCTTTAACTGGGATAAGGCCCCGGGTCGGCATGTGCTGTCTCGCACAATCATTCTAATACTATTGCATAATAAAATATGAAATACTTTTGTCTACAAAATTTTTTCGTAAGATTCATGTTAGAATTCTGAAAGAGTAGAAAAGTAAAAAATAAAATAATAAATAATTGTATATTTATCATTTAATAAATAAATGACACATAATATCATAATTTTAGTTAAAATTTAAATATTAAGGGTGCGTTTAGTAGTGTTTTCACACGATATTTTTATTTTTATTTTATAAGTTAGAAATAATTAGTTTTTAGTGAAAACAAAGATACGTATGGTTGGTTGTTTCTAAAATAGTGTTTAAATGTCACAAACTAAAAATGTAGTTAATTTTTTTTTTTCTAAAAAAGTGAAGTCATTGATGAGAGTGTAAAAAAAATCGTTATGAAAAAATTTTAACGAACTAAATTTTTTTAATCATTATATTTTTTTTGTTATTGTAAATTTTTTATAAAATAAAATATATATTTTTAGAGAATACCAAAGTTCTTTAAAAATTACTAAAATAATACAATTACTAGGATTCAGATTAAAGCTCAAACATTAAGGGTGTGTTTGGTATTATCTTTCACATGATATTAAGGGTGTGTTCGGTTGATTGTTGCGAAAATAGTGTTTAAAAATGAAAAAAAAATAAACCTGTAGTTAATTCTTTTGTCTGAAAAAGTGAAGACATTGAATGAGAGTGAAAAAAAATATGATAACAAAAAAATTTTAACAAAACTAAATTTTTTTATCATTATTTTTTTTGTTGTCGTAAATTTTTTTAATTTTATAAACGTGAGATAAAATATATATTTTTAGAGAATATCAAAGTTGTTTAAAAATTACTAAAATAATAGATTACCATCATAGAAAAAAATTCAAACGATTAAACAAATAAAAAATTGTATTATAAAGTAAATAGGTTTTTTATTTTCTAAAAATTAAAAAAAAATCATTTTTCTATTCTCCACTTTTCTTCTGTTGGAAAATTAGAACAAATCATTCTCTATTAGAATTAAATACTAATTAAAAACAAGTTATCCAAACAAATTTTAGATTGCTTCGTTGTTTAAAAAACAAAAAACGCCAAAACAAAAACAACACCAAACGCACCTTATGATTCTAATATTATTATGTGATAAATAAAACAATTTTATCTTTACAAACTTTTTTTTTTTAAATTTTAGTGAATTTACTTCTCTGTAAGAGAATAATTGAATATTTATATCATATCATAGTTTACGTTATATTCGTTAAAATTTTACCAAGTTTATGACAGCTATGTCCAAAGCCACGCGGTAAAGATATCATACTCTGAAAAACAACAAAATTTATTAAAAATTCGACATTAATAAATATATATTCAAATTGATTAATTTCATATAGTAAATAAACGGATTATGCATAGATTGTATAATTGATCATAGGATTACTGGAATGGTGCAAGAGAGACTGGAGAGTTAATAACCAAATTGTTTAGTGTAATTACGGTTTCTCATTGCTCTCTACTCTTCATTAATTTCCTAATAATGTTTCAATTACAGCAAAGTCGTCATAACAAAAATTACCGTGTTGCTCGATCGTTTTTTTAAAATATGTCATAATCTCCCATGATCTAAGAAATTTTTATCTAATGAAAACGGGAAAAGAAAATATTTAATATGAACTACCGTCCTTTAATTGTAAAATATATAAATAAATATATATTATAACCCATAATTTATATATTTCAAGCACATGCTCTGAATGGTGGTTTTTATTTTGTTGGCTGTTGAAATATATCACAGTCTATGCTTGAACTCAATGTAAAAGTTAATTCAAGAGTTGAGTTGTCTAAATTTTATCCATATAAGGTCAATTTGATAATTTTATAGCTTTTAAAATAATTACGGTTAGATATGTTATAAAAATAATTAATTATAAAATGAATCAACTAAACATGAAAAGAATCAGTTAAAATTTTAAAATCAATTGTGCATTTGATAAATCTCATTCTAAAATTTTTTTAAGAATATAAATGACTTAAATATACATAAATCTATCTAATTTATTTACACATGCATTTATAAATATGCGTGTGAGAAATTATCTCAAATGCAATAGATGCCCTTAATATTGTTTCGAATTATTAATTCGGAGAGGAAAGCAGCGAACCTTTTTATTGGGTTGTTGGCTTCGTCTTAAACGGTCTCAAGTTTTTGCAATAAGAATCTCTGACATTTTTAAGCCCTATTTCTTTCTTGTATCGAAATAGAAAAAAGTAATAGAGTTCATTTCCTTTTTAATGAGAAGTTGCTACGTGTAGAGCGTTCCTCCCCACGATAGAAAACCAATATTCGTTATTTTTCTTTTATGCCCATAAACTCAGCATAATAATTTAATGTACCGTCAGGTACACGAAACTGCTCCCCCTCTGCACGGCCAAAAAAAATTATGAGCTGTAAACCCCTTCAAGGCCGCAAGGCCCACAACAATCGACACCTCCTCCTCAGTCGAGGACAATGAAACTGCTCTTATCAGAATTCTGTAACACGAATGCCACTGTTGACATACGTGTCGAAATAATGGCATGTCCATCAGTCCGTGCAAGAAACAAATTAATAAAGCCGTGTAATTTTTTTACGCTCGGCCCATTTTTGAATACTTGATATATACTTGATCATTATTTGGATAAAATATTACAGATTTTCGCAGCATGTTGAAAAATTTATTTGGAGCTAGGTTGGTAAAAGAGAGGCCGTTTCACAGATCAAATTTATTGCCCGCAATAGGACCGGCCACAGTAATTGTTCTAGAGCGAGTCCTGGATGCTAAAGGTTTGAAAATTGGTAACATCATATTACTAAAATGTATACAAATATATATGCCTTGGATTAATATTAACAATTATGCTAGGTTTGTGTTGCTCATTTGGTACTCATTCAGGTGGTAGCAGCTGGTGCGGATCCCATTCTATTTACCAGAGGTGGAATTGAGAAGAACACTAAGGCTTTGGTCGCCGATCAAAATTAAGGTGATGTCGGTTGAGGTTAAATAGCATATTCTTCTACTTTGTTACTTTGGCTTTGAGTGGGGATTGCTAACTACTTTCTTTAAACCATTGCCCTGTTTTAAATGAAATTTTACAGAAAGGGAACAAGAGCAGACTGGCCTAATGTCTTAATTCATTACTTTCAAGGGATCAAGAGAAGTCTTTTAGGAGGCCTCAAAACGACTGCATATACCGTCACCTCCAGGTAATATGTTCTATTGTTTAGTTTTAGTTCCTTTTTCAACCTTGTCTGATGGATGACCCAAACGGCATTGCGTTCATAAGGGTGTAAATGGGCCAGCTCAGACTTAAAGGCTAGCATAGCATAGGGCTGTTGCCTTTACTGATTAGGAAGCGAAGCACTAAACTGTGGCTCCATACTGGAAACTGGGCTGGCTTGGTTTCGTCGGCTGTAAGGCTTTTGGTAATCTCAGAACAAGAAGAACTGGAATCTACTCAAGAAGTACAAAAAGTTTTATGTCATTGTCAACAGTTTTAATATCTTGCATTTATACATTAGCTAGATATCTAATTTATTCATTTTTTAAATTAGAAATTATTGGTAGCTTGATAAGTATGATAAGTTTGCTGCAAAATACTTGTCTAGGACACCCTCTGCGGTGATGGGCACAAATGTGTTGCTTTCTCTGATTTCTGCCCTGGAGGAAACTTTCCATTTTTAGCAAACTTTTCAAGAAATACACGTTCTTTAGCTCGGTGAAGTGTCTTGCAGAATGAAAGATGGGATGACAGATGACAATCCTTAGATGAAAGCGATCAGAGGAATCAGCTTGGTTAGTTAATTACGTTCTTCCATTGTTCTATATGCTTCATATTCTGATGTTCAATTGCGAAGTCATCAAACCACTCATTTGCAGGGCATGCATATGCTAGTGAGATTTGTAAAGCAATATTTTTTGGCAGAGGAATTATGTTCGTGAAGGGCAGAGCAGAGCAAGAATTTTATGTGTTTGTGTCTGTTTTTAGTATTGCTGATCCTTTCCGTATTGTTTGATGGATTGTATTCACAATTTAATTAGACATTTTTGCTTCTAGCTTGAAGCCCTTGGGTTCACTTCAACATCTCAAATGTTAGATCAAATAATTAGTATTAGATAGTTAGAAATGTAGAGTGATATTATTCACATGTAGTACCTGATTCAGAACAAGATAGTAACTAATTTTCCACATGACAAAGTAAACATTTTTCTTTAAATTTTTACTTTTTATTCTTTCAATATCGGTTCTTCAACTTAATTTGGCTTCTTCTGCAAGTAGAAAACCAATTGCAAGTGTATGGGAAGAAATAAGAAGTCCAATGACAGAGCACCACATGTCGGCTTGTGTAGGGTATCTTTAATGCTTCATGTAGTATCTGAGATATCCTTTATACTCCGTGTAGTATCTGGGGTGTCCTTAATGCTATGTGTGGCACTTGGAGTATCTTTTATACTCTGTGTAGTCGCGGTGTATCCACGCCCATGTGATACCCAGGGATCTTTTATCTTTCCGTGTAGTATATGGGGTATCCTTAATGTTCCATGTGGTACATAGGGTGCCCTTAATGCTCCGTGTGGTACCTGGGGTGCCTTAGGTGTTCTAAAGAATACTTGAGGCACACCACGTCATGGTAGAAAATATCGTAAAATATCCACAAATGGAATAAGAGATTAAAGGGATACAAAATCTTAAAAAGATTGATTGATTTTCAATCAAAAAATAAGGAATCAACAGAAAAATGTTGTCTTTGCAAAAAAGGGGATAACGGCCTGTCATGCCAACATATAAGCCAAAAGTTGTTCTTAGACAACGATGACCACATGCCTTCTCCTCCGCCACGCCCACAAATTTTCAGCAGCTGCAGAGAGAGTGACGTGGGACCATCCCATTGTGATAGACATGGATATGCCTTTTAAACTCGCTCTCCAAGCATTTTTTTAAAGCGCAACATCACACTTATACTTGTGGGGAATAAAAATATTCCCGAAATGACAATGGCGAACGCCAATAAAATGACGCCATGTGGTATGGGCAAGGTACCCCATATATAATGCTCAAGTTTTTTATTATTATTCATTCATAACAAGAAAACACACACATACACGAATAGGCTAAGGTTTTCTTCCATCTCCACCATTATTACGGATAGCTTGCAAGCTCTCTACCCCTGAAATACCCCAACTCGACTTGAGTGTTGGAGCGTGGTCGCCGCCGCCCCGACTCCACCTCGACCCCTTGCTTGCTGTTTTGCAGGTCTAAGGTAGCTCGGCGAAGCTTGCTGAAGTTAAACCTCAGGTCCTCACTTCAACTCACCCTCTCACTCTCCCTCTACTCTTTAAAAACCCAAAAATCACTCCCACACTCCTTCCAAACAAACTAAAGCACCCTTTCCTCTTAAACCTAAAAAAATATATTTATCGTTCTTAGTTGGTTTTGTGGCTTTCACCCACACACCCAAAATCCACTAAAAACAGCAAGTAATGAAAAGGTTTGACCTTCACCTCACGTCTGTCTCTTTTGCTTGCTCTTGTATTATTGGTAATCTGACAATGAGAAATAGAACCTCACTAAGAAGTAGAACTAGTATTATGTAGCTATCAGGAGCTTGAATTTACAGATTAGATATCTAATTACTTCAGGCATTAGTCCTGAGATGGAATCGATGAGAGGACAAGGACTCAGGAATGGTGCCTAAAAGGAGTCAAATTAAATGGTTAGTTATGCTGTCTCATTGTGCTCTGCTCTTTGTATGCTAATGTTCAATTATACATAATCGTCAAACTATTGTGCAATTGATCATTTTTGTAATCCGTCAAACTTGAGACTGATTAATTGGGCATGTTCGACTACTGAGATTTTTAAAGCAAGATTTTTGAAAAACTATTTACATGTCAAATGTGTTATATGTTATTTAATAGCTTATATGTGTCTAACACTTCTACTAATTAAAAAAGTAAAAAAATAAATAAAACCTCTTTTTTCTTTTCTTTTTCTTTTCTCTTTTGAATTTAAACATATTTATTTTTTATTTTTAACCCAAAAAAAAAATCGAAAAACTTATGATACCTTTTCGAGATCAAATATGGAACAAAGACTATGGCCTATGTGCAATATTCAACCAAATTATACTAAGAATAACCAGGGGCATACTAGGCAAACAATTTTTTTTTTTTTTGTAACTATATGAGAGTATTGCTACTTAGATTTTATCATTTCAAATATTTGAGGAGAGATGTCTACTCCACTCACATCTTGGAAAAAAAACAAATGCATTCACTTAATTATTTTATATAATTGAAAAAGGAATTAATCCCCTCAATATTTTTATGGGAGTTCAAATTGCTACCCTCACTAGCCTACTAGACAAATGATTTGAATGATCTGCTTATGTGCTGAAAATAATTGGTAATAAAATCATAAATTGAAAAATGGAAAGGCTTTTTAACCAAAACATGTTAGTTAGAAGGGGAAAAAAAATCCCGATCTAATTAATGATCGATCTTATTTCCTTTCTACTGTCTTCTTCCTTCATAATCAGATTTGCTGCACTTTGACAATTGAATTTAATGACGGGAGAAGGTCAGAGTCAATTGCTAGAGTTGAATAAATTCCAAAATCCCAAAAAATAGTCTTTCAATAATGGATTTGAACTATAGGACACTGAATTCAATTATTGCGTTTGAACAATAAGAAAGAATTGAAATACTATGGTGTAGAGATGGCCAATGGGCCGGGGCGCAAGGCACGGACGACAAGACGACGATATGTTTCCATACAACAAAGACGACATGAGTATGTTTTGGTGAAACACGCAAAGACGGACGGCAAGCACATTGGAGGGGCGGGCTTAAAATTTTAGACGCGCCTTAAAAACATGACACGAATAGAAATGGAAAAGCGTGATACATGAAAAAGCGTCACGATAAGATTTTCACTTTTAATGAAAGAAACTTAAAATTTTATGATTTTATAAATAACTTGAAATTGAATATTTTAATATATTTTATTAGCTCAATTTTTTAAAATTTATTTAATCCTTAGTTTCAAAAAAAAATTTATGATTTTATAAATACCTTGAAATTGAATCTTTTAATATATTTTATTAGCTCAATTTTTTAAAATTTATTTAATCCTTAGTTTCAAAAAAATTTAAATTGATTTATGTTTATAATTTATTAAATAAATAGTTAATATCATGATTTTAATAAATAAAATTGTAAATATCATGATTTTATAACTATATATTAATATTATTTATGAATTATGATATATGACTTTACTTAATTTTAAGTTAACAATTAAGTTAACCCTTAAGAAAAGTTTATTATTATTGTTGTTGTTAAGTATTATAAAAGAATTCTAATACCATAAAGTCAAACTTAGTAATTAAAATTACATTCTCTTATCACTTGAGTTTTGAATTTTTGATTTTATTAAATTTGAATAAAGACACATGGATCCAAGAAGGACATAGATTTGAAAAAAATACGTTAACAACTTAAGTATGTCTTTCTTAAGAAAAAAAAAAAAACTTAGTGGGCTTTTTTTTCTTAGGACTGCACTGCAACACAAAGACGTGTGGCGGGTCGGGCCTAAAAAAAAAATTAGGTACGGCACGGCGCTACATGAAACGTATAATGGGCGCGGACAGAGACGAAGACGAAAGACACACTTGGACGACTTTGCCGACATGGCGGTTGGCCACCTCTGCTACAGTGCCATAAGTTATTTTATTTAAGGCTACTTTTTTATTAAGGGACGTAATTTATATTAATTTAGTATTTTAGTGGAATAAACAAAGAAAAGGAGTTTTTTGAAGCTTCTAGTGGGGTGCCCATAGTATTACTCATTCTCAAAACGTCCACAATTACCATCAGTCCGAGCTCATTTTTGAATTACTTGATATATACTTGATCTGTTATTTAGATATAATGTTACATAGATTTTCAAGGCATGTCAAAAAATGTATTACTTTTACTTTTGAAAGTAAAAATTATTAATTACTTGATAAGCCTATTAAGTTTATTTCATAATACTTACAAATGAATTCCCATAACTTTTTTTAGTAGTTACTATTTTTATTATACAACAGTTAAAATTTAAAAACCACATCTAACTATAAAATAGACCCTTAGTCTCGTGCATCGATAATTAATTGAATCCCATTACAATGTAATAAGTAGCAGCTGTTCAATTCCTGCCAAATGTTGTCTTATATAATAGCTCATTACTTTCTATCAGCATAAGATAATCAAATAATCACAACCAAATTAAGCTACCATCCAAAGTTTGGAAATTTCAGCAGCATTCGCACCTTTTAGATTTAGGCTTGGTTTTGAATTTTATTGCTGGTGTTTTTAAACTACGAAGTTGTGAAATTAAATATATATAATTTAAAAATAAGAATTGATAATATTCGATGGACATTACTTTTAAATAATAATTTTAATAAAAATAATAAAATAATTATAAATTTTTAATTAAAATACTATACATGGAATAAATTAAAAATCACCTTAGTAACTTTTAAACCATAATTACAAACTATATCCCCCTAAGCCAACTAAAGGCAACAACTCCCAATCCCCATAATAGCTCAAATAATCTTTGGCTTTTCAGCACAGCAATTAGAAAAGCACACGAGTCACATTTAAAATTCAGTTTTAATTATGCCTCCTACTATGTATAGTGAAAACAAAAAGACAGTAGAATAGTTAGACATAAAAAGCGCACGTGTCAAGATTTACTTGGTAGAGTAGTAGTGTTCATCCCTTAATTGGCCACCGATGTCTGCCACTATATATGAATACTGAAAAGACATGGCAACGAAAAATCTTTAACACAGGTCGGCATGTGCTGGCTCGCACAATCATTTTAATATTATTGCATAACAAAATTTGAAAGAGTGCTGATGTTTGCCCGGGGTCAAACCCCGGCTCAAATTCTGAAACGGCAAACGTTTTGTGTCGTTTCATTTTTTTTTTTTTTTTCGTCATGAAACGATGTCGTTTCTGACTTTTGTGTGTTACCAAAAACAAAATCCACGCTCTCTTCTTCAGTTTTTCTCTTTGCTGCTATTTTCATTTATTGCATTCGCAACACTCTCCTGGATCCAAGCGAAGTGAAGGACCCAGCTGCTCCTTCGTTCTCGTCGTTCCCCTGTCCTTTATTAACCGAGGTGAAGCCATTCGCAATCCACCACAATCAGTGGCTGAAACTGTCATTTGCCATCCACAACTCATAGCTACCGTCATCGCCACAAGCGACAGCCATCACGCGAGAGCCATTCACAAAGCGGCACAGTCACAGCCTAAGGTAATGCTTTGATCTTTGGCTTTTTTAGGTTATGCCAAAATGGAGACAATTTGGGCTGTTTAGGTTATGGCAAAATGGGGACAAAAGTCATAAACGATTGCTTCAATAGCCTGAATTGGTTGAGAATATGTTCTCTGATTAGGTAAAATATGTTATGTAATTCCCGTTTGATTTAATTTTCAGTTAAAATAAATGTTAAGAAAATGAGTTTGTTAAATTGCATTTGATATTCATTTTTCCCCTTCACACTTCATCTGGGTGCTTAATAATGTAAACTGAAAACTTGAAGAAATTGTGCTTAATTGAATTAAATTACTCTGCAATTTGACTGAAATTTGGAAGACATTGTGCTGCAATTTAACTGAAACTTGAAGAAATTGTTGCCGGGGTGTGTTGCATGGAGGATGACTTATCCTCATCGTTGGAGTCACACGATGGGCTCTGCACATAGTACATGTGCCATCTCAGAGATCACTGTGAGGATGGATCCAGGCTCATCACATCGGAGTCCAATTTCGCGTGCAACATCTTTTTTTAAAATTTTTTTATCTGAAAACAACGGTGTTTGCAAGTGTTTTGAAATTCAGTTGGACCCAGGACAGTGTTGCGAATGAAACAGATGAAAATAGAAGCTGGATCTAGTAGAGTGTTGCGAATGAAACAGATAAAAATAGAAGCAAAGAGAATTTTGTGTTGCGGAATCACAATTGTAAGGACTAATATGAATGAAAAGCCCCCATCAATCCAGAGTCAAAGCTATAAGTTTTTTTTCACCCTGTTTATGAAAAAAAAAAATCAGTTGGATCTTTTGGATCAATTTTGTGATGGCACTATTCAAATATTCAAGCTTAAATTAAGTCAACTTTACTTTCAAATATTAGAAAATAAAAGTAACTTGAATCATGGGAGATTTTGACATATTTCAAAACAGGACAATATTATTTTTGAACAGGGGAATTACCAAAGGGCACAGCAGAGCTTTTCAATTCGAATCTGAAACGATTACTTGATAAGAATGTCAATTAATTTTCTGCAATGACCGTCATAGAGTGTGTTACTTTTTCTCTTCATTTTCTGATGTTCAATCACAAAGTCATCAGACAACTATGTTTTTTTTTTCAAGAAAAAAAAATATGTCGAACTGAGACTACAGATTTGTTAATTGGGCATGCCGTTATTGAGATTTTTTTAAAAAAAATAATTAAAAGATATTAGCAGTTTTAAGTATCTTCTATGAAGATTACAAAGTTACACTAAATGAAAAAGTTTTTGGTGGATTGTGGGGAAAAAAAAAAAATCTTCACAGTTTGAAAATTATTGACGGTTTTCGTCCAAAAGAAAAAATATTTAAACTGCTGGTAACTTCCAGGAATCTTCTAGTTATTATTGTGCTCCATCAAAAAGAAAATTTAGTGTTGTTCGTTGAAATGTTCAAATCACTTGACAATGAATTTGAGAATCACACGTTAAACTTTAGCCTTCTACGCGGAATTATTAGAAATGCAGATGCATGGGTCCATGAATTATTATAACTTTCATACGTTGCAATTATATGGTAGTTCACAATGACAATCAACCCGTCGTTCTCATATTTAAATTCTGTGAATAAAACAAACAGAAGGTTTTGTGGTTTTTCCACATTACAATTTTGACTCTCTATTTTCATTTTTTTAATATTTATGTCACTTTATTTCAAATTGATTTTTTTTAAAAGTTTATATTAAATTTTGAAATAATTAGAAACAGAAAAATATGTGAATATACAACTCTAGATTGATCAATTTATAAGAAATGAGAAATAATTGATGATGAATTGTTATCTGTTATTGTTGAAAAACGAGTAGAAAAGATTATCTGATTTTTCACACTTCACAATCAAAGTTAGACACTATCAGAGGTCTACTAAAATGACAAAATCTAAATAAAGTGATTCAATATGAATCTTAGAATATTATCTGGCAACTTGTCCATAGTTTAATTGAATGTTCATTCTTTCTTTTCAACTAATTATGCAAACCAGTCAGATTTTTTTAAAAAAGAAAGAAAGAAAGAGATAGTCAAGTTATTTCTAAGCTAATAAAACATGGATATACAATTCAGGTCAAACAATCAAAAAATTATCAAATTCATGGGTGATTGTAAAGCAAATGCTTCCAATCTCGATGCGTCGCGATAATAGATCAGAGAAAACTTTGTCAAATTCAGACTCCGCGTGAAACGCGGATGTAGGACCTAATAATATTTCCTGCCCACACCGCTCATTTTCACTCTTCGCTATTAAAAAAATAAATAGTTACAATAATAACAGTAGCTTCTTTCACAAGGGCTGAAATGAAATATTTTCAAATTGGAATTTTGCTTGCAGTATAAGAATTGAAAGAATACGGCAACATTTTCACCACATTATTAGCTTCTCCATTTCTTTCAGCATTATCTACTTTTGCAACAACTGACCATCAATTTCTTCTCTCTCTCTTTTTTCTTTTTCACCATGGTTGATGCGATCATTTCCCCTCTCTTGGAGCAGCTGATTACCATGGCTGCTGAAGAGACAAAGGAACAGGTGAGGCTAGTAACGGGTGTCGGAAAGGAAGTGAAGAAGCTGACCAGCAATCTCCGAGCCATTGAAGCTGTGATCCATGATGCAGAGAAGAGGCAAGTAAAGGAGGAAACTGTCAGACTCTGGCTCGATCAACTCAGAGACGTATCTTACAACATGGAAGATGTGTTGGATGAGTGGAGCACCGAAAGGCTCAAACTGCAAATCGATGGAGTGGATGATCACGAGAATGATGCCCTCGTTCCTAAGAAGAAGGTATGTTCCTTCTTTCCTGCTGCTTCTTGCTTTGGCTGCAAACCAATTGTCTTACGTCGTGACATTGCTCTCAAGATCAAAGAAATCAATGAAACTCTTGATGATATTGCCAAACAGAAAGACCAGTTTGGTTTTGCTGTGAATGTTACTAAGAGTAATGAGAGAGCGGATCAACGAGTGCCGAGTATCTCCTCAATTGATGAGTCCGAGATATTTGGCAGAGAAGAAGAGAAGAATGAACTCGTTAATAGGTTGTTATGTGAGAGTAGTAAAGAACAGAAAGGCCCCTCCATCATCTCACTTGTTGGGATGGGGGGCATAGGCAAAACAACTCTTGCTCAATTTGCCTACAACAGCAGTAGTGTTGAAAAGAATTTTGAAAAAAGAATATGGGTCTGTGTGTCTGATCCTTTTGATGAGTTCAGAATCGCTAGAGCAATCATTGAGGCTCTAACAAATTCTGCCTCTAATTTTGGTGAGTTTCAATCTCTCATGCAACATATTCAAAATCATGTCACTGGGAAAAAACTTCTTCTTGTTTTAGACGACGTGTGGAATGAAGATTTCTATAAATGGGAACAATTCAAGAACTGCTTAAAGAATTGTCTCCATGGAAGTAAAATTTTAATTACCACACGTAAAGAAACAGTTGCCCGTATTATGGGATCAACGGACATTATGCCTGTCAATGTATTGTCTGAAATGGAATGTTGGTCAGTGTTTAAGTCGTTAGCATTTTTTGGTAAGTCCTTGGGGGAACGTGAGAATTTAGAAAAAATTGGTGGAGCAATTGTAAGAAAGTGCAAGGGCTTACCTTTAGCCGCAAAGACAATTGCTAGTCTCTTGCGGTCTAAAGACACTGAAAAAGAATGGCAAACTATCTTAGAGAGTGAGATATGGGAACTAGAAGAGGTTGAGAGAGGCCTTTTGGCCCCTCTGTTGTTGAGTTACAATGAATTGCCCTCTAAGGTAAAACAATGTTTCACTTACTGTGCCATCTTTCCGAAAGACTATAAAATACAGAAAAAGGAGTTAATTAACCTATGGATGGCACAAGGTTACCTTAGTAAGAAAGGACACAAAGAGATGGAGGATATTGGTGAAGAGTATTTCAACATCTTAGCTAGCCGTTCATTCTTTCAGGATTTTACGAGAGACAGTGTTGATGAAATTGATGGGTGCAAGATGCATGATATAGTGTGCGACTTTGCCCAATTTTTGTGTAGGAGTGAATGTTTTGCATTACAAATTCATGGTGGGGAAAATTCATCTACGAGGTCTCTTGGGGAGAAAAAAGCCCTTCATTTAATGTTAACTCTAGATGACTGGGCTTCAGTTTCGATCTCCATTTGGGATAAAGTTAAAGGGTTGCGTAGCCTCTTAGTTGAAAGTGATGAATATTCAGGGTCTAGCGAAGTGCTACCTCAATTATTTGATAAATTAACTTGTTTAAGGGCATTAAAATTACAGGCGCGTTATAGTTGGTTGTGTGAGGGTGTCATAAAAAAAGTTCCAACAAATATAAAAAAATTATTACATTTGAAATACCTTAATTTGTCCAGTCAACAGGGGATAGAACAATTACCCGAGACGTTGTGTGAGTTATACAATTTAGAATGTTTAGACGTTAGTTACTGTAGAAATCTTAGAGAATTACCTCAAGGGATTGGGAAGTTAAGAAAGCTGATGTATTTAGACAATATGGAGACTAATTCTTTAAGATACTTGCCGGTAGGGATTGGGGAATTAATCAGTCTACGGAGAGTGACAAAGTTTGTTGTGGGTGGAGGGTATGACAGAGCATGTAGCCTTGGGTCTCTTAAAAAGCTTAACCTCCTTCGACAATGTAGGATGCATGGGCTGGGTTATGTGTCAGATGCGGGTGAGGCTGCGAGGGCTGAACTTGAGAAAAAGAAAAGTCTCTTTGATTTGGAACTTCATTTTGATCATGGAGACGAAGAACAAGCAGGGAGGAGGGAGAATGAGGAGGATGAAGACGAACGACTTCTTGAAGCCTTAGGACCCCCTCCTAATTTAAAGAATTTAGGGATATATGAATACGGAGGCAGGAGGAATGTTGTTCCCAAAAATTGGATCATGTCGTTAACCAATTTAAGGTTTTTATATCTCTCCAAGTGCAGAACTTGTGAGCAATTGCCTCCTTTGGGAAAATTGCCATCCCTTGAAAATCTTGATATTTTTGGAATGAAAGGTGTGAAAAGAGTGGGTAATGAATTTTTGGGAGTAGAAAGTGATACGGATCGCTCCTCAGTTATTGCCTTTCCCAAATTGAAACGGCTCTCATTTATGGATATGGATCTGGAAGAGTGGGATTTGGGGACTGCAATAAAGGGAGAAATCAGAATCATGCCGCGTCTTTCGTCCTTGAGTATTGTTTCTTGCCATAAATTAAAAGCACTGCCCGATCACCTTCTTCAGGAGACAACGCTAGAGGAATTGAGGATTTGGTGGTGTCCTATTTTAGAAGAACGTTGCAGAAAGGAGACAGGAGAGGACTGGCCCAAGATACGCCACATTCCCTTCATCCAACCGGCCCCAGCGCCCCCACGGTCGCCATCGGTAATTAGTTGTTATTTTTTAATTACTTAAAAATTAATTAGTTGTTATTTTTTAATCCAATTTAGAAATTAATTAGTATAAGTGTGTCATCAATTTCTCTGCTTTCTGCAGTGAAGTTAAACAAACTTTCCATTTTCGGTCAATTAACAACAAATTAATTAGGAGTGTTTCGAAAACAGGATTTCTTGATGCTGAATGAAACAAACTTTCCATATGCCGAACCACGTAAATCTTTGTGTCTTGCATATATTTATTGTATTATTCGATTATCATAACCAAATTTTATAAAAGACGTTGAAATTATAATTTTAATTTCAACGTGGGCCCATAATTCAAAAATACAAACATGAAATGATCATAATATAAAAATAGTAAACCAGTGGGACTGTAAAATTTACATAAAAATGAGTCAAATTTAGTTGTTAGTTGTAAGATAGTAAAATTTTTAACCAAAACAAAATAAATAATTACACCCACAAACTAGTAAATATACCAGCAAATGTACCCTCGTTGAATAAAACAAATTCCGAACTTTAGCAAAACATTTTTAATATGTTGTCGTGAAGATTAGAATATACATGCATCATGATGAGGTTTTGTGGACCGTAAGCCGTTTTGCTTTACCAAATAAAATTTTTAATCCAACCAAATAATCATTCAACGAGGTTTTTCATTTTTAATTTTTTTAAAATGACTAACGGTATAAATCCACAACTAGCGTGCATCTTGTACTACACTTTCCCTGCGCAATTCCTTTTTCCATAAAACACTTTTATTTTTCCAAAATTGTTTGCAGTGCAAAATTTTTATTATTTTGAATAGTATAATGTATTTGTATTGAAACATTTATAAATTTTATTCTATATCTTAAATTTTATGAATGATGTGAACTTATATTACAAATCAATTTGATTTTACTTTAAATTTTCTAATAAATATCAAATTCGAAAAACAAAATTTGAAGTTAAACTGTGTTTTGTCCAAAAAAAAATAATTATTTTTCATGTTTGATTTCCAGTTATAACCAAACAATGGAACCTGATTCCTCTCTTTAATTATCCCATTTGTTTCTCCTTTTAGTAAATTATTCGTTCAGCATTAATAAATGAGACAAATCTAAATTAAATATGCACAAGTCGTGCTTAGGTATAATTGTTTTAAATTTGACCTATTCTTCAATTTTGATATCCTTAACAGTTGTAATAACCTGCAGATACAGTATGTACACAGGCAGCATTCCTGAATCTGGCTGTGAAAATTTGGCAAGGCATCAAAATTTGATAACTCAGCCAACAGAAATCAATTGCCTAATCAAGACTTATGCGGCATTAGAGAATTGCACATTCAATTTTTCAGCAAGTATTACGTAATTGGGACACCACGACTTGTTAGATATGCTGGCCAATGCATTTTCGATAATTTTAAATTTAGTTATTTGTAGACATATGATGATGTGCAATTGAATGATAGTATATGACATCGTATAGTGTCAGCACTATCTGAGATTTTTTTAAAACCTTCCTATGTAATTAATTTATTCTTAATTTTGTAAAATTAACTTAAAATTAACATTTGAGTGTTTTTATTTTGATTTATAGGTAAAGAAATATGGAGATATTTCATGTCACAAACAAGACTAGCGAAACTGAACTACACAGCATACCATCAAAGAGAAGCTTATGTAACAATCCTACATACATCAGAAGCTTATGTATGCGGTGCAATAGCTTTAGCTCAAAGCATAATCCAAAAGAACTCCAGCAAAGATCTCGTTCTCCTCCATGATAAATCAATAAGTGGCAAATCCCTTCGTGGCCTTAGAGCTGCCGGATGGAAAACCAAGTGGATTTCGCGCATACGTAGCCCATTTGCAAAGCAAGATTCATACAATGAGTGGAATTATAGCAAGCTTAGAGTATGGCAACTCATTGAATATGATAAAATTATCTTCATTGATTCTGATCTTTTAGTACTCAAAAACATCAATGAGTTTTTCTTTTACCCTGAGTTATCAGCAGCAGGTAATGATAAAGTGTTGTTCAATTCTGGAGTGATGGTGATTGAGCCATCATTGTGCAAGTTTGAAGATTTGATGTTGAAAAGCTTTAAGGTTTCATCATACAATGGGGGTGACCAGGGATTTCTCAATGAAGTGTTCACATGGTGGCATAGGTTGCCTAGGAGAATAAACCGTTTGAAGGTGTTTTCAAAGCAAGATGATAAGGAACATCAAAGAGGGTGATGGTCTTTATGCAATTCATTATCTGGGGTTAAAGCCATGGATGTGTTACAAGGATTACGATTGCAATTGGGACATTATGAGTCGCCATATATTTGCTAGTGATTCAGCTCATAAGAAATGGTGGCAAGTTTATGACGCAATGCCTAAGAAATTGCAACAGTACTGTGCATTGACCAAGCATATGGATAAAAGGATTATGAAATGGAGAAAAATTGCTGAGAATGCAAGTTTGGCTAATGGGCACTGGAAGATTAAAGCCGAAAGATCCCAGGCAATATCATATTGTTGATAATAAATGAAGGGCGAGTGAATTTTTTTTTTAATTTTTTTTAATATAGTATCATTTATTTATGTTTTTTGTTCTGATCAAGAAAACTGATAGCAAAGAAATACAACGATACAAGATTGAGTAGCAAAATTTAATAACTGTATGGTTTAGCAACAAATCCTGACACGTCATAACTTGAAAGTTCAAGGCGTGGATAACAAAATCAGGCTATCAAATTTCTTGCAAAATGCATTACACAGAATTTTGAAGATCGGTTTCGTATTTGCTTCCACTAACAAATATTTGATTTTGCAATCTAAAAGCTAGATCCGACTAGTTCTGCAATTGGTTTCTGGGGATTTAATAGATGAACTTAACTAAGCCTTGGATTTCTTCCCTTTGGCTTCAGGAGCTGGCTTGGCCTTGAAAGGCAGGAAAGTCTTTCCACCCATGAAAGGTTGTAGAACTTCTGGTACTTCCACACCATCTTCCTTCTGGTAGTTTTCGAGGATACAGCAAATGGTCCTCTCTGTTGCTGTGAGGGTTGAGTTCAACAAGTGAACATATTGTTTTGTTTGCTCATTGCTCTGCAACAGTGCAAAATACAGGAGACAAATCATGAATTTGACAACATAACAAATCTATTTCAACTAGCAGAGTTAAGTTTCCATTTCCTATACCATACAACAATCTAATTCACATCATTTGAAGAATTCTGTTTCATTGAAATCATGTGTTATAGATAGTTTATTTGTTTCATACACTACCCCTTTATTCCACAACTGATGGGCCATCAAAACTCATGCAATCACTCTGCTTGTGTTGCATAAGAAGAAATAAAGAGAACCTACCTTTTTCTGCCCATATCGAATTTCTAATCTTCTTGACTGGTAGTCCGTACAGTTTGAACATGACACCAGCTCTCTGTAGGTTTGTGATGCAGGAAACCATGCTTCCAAATCTAACTTCTTTGCAGCTGCATCATTTAAAGCACCAGAGACAATAGCCACGACTTGGTAGGGGATTTTCAGCTGTATTTGAGAAAAGTCAATTAGAACCAAAACCTTAAACATGGTCCTCAATTACTTTATGATTGATAGAAGGGAGAAAGTGAAAGAACACGCATACCATTTGATAAAATTCTTCAGAGTTTTTGATCATTTCTTCATGCATGTCCCATGAGTCATTGCCATTCGGGCTGGTGATGCAAAATTGCTCCACTTTCTCAAACTGATGGACACGGAATATTCCAAGAGTATCTCGACCATGTGAGCCAGCTTCTTTACGGAAGCACGACGAATACCCAGCATATCTGGTTTAAAAAAAAAAAATGCAATGTCCATGAACAAACACCAACAGGAACTCTTTTTATAGCAGCCATGAGAGATCAACAAGATAATTACCTAACGGGTAGCTCAGACGGATGAATCCAATCATCTATATGATATGCACAAAGTGGCTGTTCAGCCGTAGCAATAAGATACTTATCATCTCCCTCACCAGTGACCTATTAGAACAACCAATTAGTCATACTCACATTTAAGGTAAAGGCATCCTTGCTAAGCATTAATATGTAACTTTCTACAAAATCGGTAAAGCTTAAGGAAACCAGTTTTATCTCAAGGAATTAATTACTCACTTAAACACTAAATCTAAAAGACAAAGTAGTAAGAAATTATCTAAAAACTTAAAAAAACCAAATTTAAGAGAAGGTAGTAGAATGCTTTAATATAGAAATTCAAAAATGTTACCTTGTACAGTTCTTCATCAAATTGAGCTAATTGAGCACACTTGGCCATAACTTCTTTTCTCATGAAGAATGGAGTATGTAACAGTGTATAACTCTTTTTCTCCAAAAAATCAAGACCAAAATTAATCAAAGCTTGATTAAGCCGTACTCCATCTCCTTTTAGATAGAAACCTCTTCCCCCTGCTATATCAGCACCTATTTCAAAGCAAAGTAAGGCCACCAGAGAAATTAAAATCAATAGCATAAACAAATGACGGTAAAATTTACACATGAGCCATTGCCTACAAAATTGATCAACCCTAATTAAAACACGGCAGTACCTCTCTTCAGATCCGCAATTCCAAGAAGCTCAACAAGCTCAACATGATTCTTCAGTTGTGGCCCCATCCTTTTCTCACCCCATGTTCTAACTATAGCATTATTTGCCTACATAAATTACCCACGGTCATAACTCATCCTCATCATCAGGAAACATCATAGAAATAAACTTTCAGTGCTAAATTACATACCTCATCATTGCTGACTGGTACTGAATCATGCACAAGGTTTCCAACTACTTCCAGCTTCGCTTTTAATGCAGCCCAAGCCTCACGGACCTCAGCTTCTTTATCTGCCGATTGTTGCTTGATCTCATTTGTCTTTGTAACCATCTCCGAGGCATCCTTACCCGACTACTCCCACCCCAGTACACACAAATCAGTTCACAACCAACAATGACCAAAAAAGACAAGTTCATTCACACATAAATAGACAAAAGGATAATTATCATTTCAGGCCTTCTTTAATTAACAGTTAAATAAACCACAAGTTTTCCAGATCAATTAATCAAATCCTACTGATTTAAAAAAGTCTCACTAATGTTCCCGGACTGTCTAACCGTTAGCATATCAAAAGCAAAAATACAATGGATTTAATAAAACAAATAAAATAAAAATAAAATATTTAACGAACTCACAATTTTAAGCTGAGCGATTTGCTTATTGATTTTGTTGAACTCTTTGCGGTAATTTTCAACATCAAATTGAACTGCACACACAAAAAGCCGCAAATCAATAAAACTAACAAAAGTTTCAAAAGAACGAAAATTAATTAAACAAACAGAACAGAGTTGGCTCTAATTACGCTGGCGCCACTTCTTGTCGAGGCTAATGATTTCGTCGACGAGATCAACGCTGGCAAAACGGCGCCGTTGCGACTCGCGTATTTTCTCTGGGATTCCTCCTTTCTCTTCTCTGAACAGATTAATGTCCAACATTTTTTTATATTTTCTTTCTTTCTCTCACGAATCGAATGCAAATGAAAGAAGGGATCTAAAGATTTATTATTAGAATCGCTCGCACAGTCGCAATTATGCCACAACCCCACTTAGTTTTTCAAATCGGCAGCACCTATATTACATTTTCTGTAACAAACAGCCTGCCATTATGGATCGTTAGATATGTGATTTTCAAATCCAACGGATGGGAACGAAGTTAAGCTGAAATAGAGTACTGGTGTAACTGTCAAATATATTAAACAAAAGGTGGGCAACCCGATGAAAGGGTTATGAAAAATTACTAGTTAACGGGTTAACGAGTAAATTTTGTAGAGGGAAAAAAGGAAAATCACGGCATGTATAAGGGTTTGAAAATTAGATTGTATTGGAGAATTGAATTCACCAAACACTTTTCCATACATTATTAATTGATTTTCTATTATCCCATTTTAGATTCACTTAAATTTGAAAATCCTAAATAGAGATGGTAATGGGTACCACTCGTATCTGAAAAAAATTTAAATTACTAAGCCCACCCACAACCCACCGTAAGTTTTTATTTTTCTAAAAAGGTTTTTTAGTAGATTTTAACAATTATTAAACTCACCTTCAATCCTTGCGGGTTCTTAGATTTAAACTCACAAATATAAAAGAAAAATAATTTCAATAATATAAAAAAAAATAAATTATATAATTCAAACTATAAAGTTATAGCGGTCGCTTAAAAATACGCATAAAATACTCAATTTTAAATTTTGTCAATATAAATGAGAAATTAAAGTTTCTACATTAAAATAAATACACAACATATATCAGTCTAAAAGAAAATATTTCTACTATAGGCAAATTATCATCAATAAGATAAATGCCTTGCTCCATCTTTTAATCAATATATAAGTATTGTAGACAACATTAACAAGTAAATTTTAGACAACTACCATTGACAATTAATTGAACAAATAAAAACACAAGTGTATTAAGCAATTATTAGGTTTAATTCATTAAAGCAAAATAAATAATTAATCAAATTAAAATAAAATATTAGTAATATTAAAATTAATAATATTTAACTTAAATTTATAAAATTTTGACTTATTAACGATTAATAAAATTTCGACTTCTTTTTCTAGTGCAAGGTTCTTTTTTTTTTTTTTTCATGTAGACACACTATTAAGCTATATGGCTTGATAAAGTCAATGACGATCACTATTAAATTGCACGGCTTTATATTACATTGAAAAATAACTCTCTCTCTCTCTCTCTCAAATTTTCTTCTCAATACCAAACTCACCTAGAACTTGTAATGAATATAAATTTAAAATACCAAAATCACCTGAAACCGTAAAACTATCTGCAGTATGTGGGTTTTTAGAGAAACTATTGTTATCCTCCAAAGTTTCTACACTAATATGCTAAAACAAATTATGAAATTAAGTTGTAAATTTACATGAAGAACATGAAAATGGGCTAGGATTTGGGAACAAAATAAAATGGAGATGAGATGAGTTTAGATGAAGGTGCATAAGATTTCGAAAGAAAAGTGAATATGAATCTTTTATTTGGGCAAGATTTTTGCTATGTTTTGGAGATTATAAATTTTTATTTTTTATAATTAAATACATTGTAACGTATCATGTTGGAAACGTTATATTATTTTTTGTTAGTTTGAGTTATTTTGATGATTATGTTAGAGGGAGGAGAAGTTGAGTCCTTTGGTAAAACAGAGCATGAGCTAATTGATTCAAAGAAGTTTGCAAAACATACAATTCGAATGGTGACTGATGTGGTTGGGCTAATATGAATGAATCAGTTGTCTAAGAAAAGTTTGAAAGCTACATTTAGGTCGTGCCTTGACGGTAAAATAAACAAATAAATAATAAATAATTTGAAATTTGAAATTTTCATTGATATATTGCAAATGACTTCAACTGGTTATTGTAAGGAATCTTACATTAACTTTTTCGTTGATGCCTTTTGCAACCGATTTATACAGTATTTTAACAGACTCTTTAACGCCACTTGTTGCTCGTACATGGGTCAACTAGTTATGTTGTTGCTGTTACTTCCAACAAATGTAAGATAAGCAGACCCTTTGAAATCCGCAGAGAAGTAAAAATAATCGTTACATGTTTGTTTAGTAATGGGGTTAGACCTTTCCTATATTGACGATTTGCATATGAAAGGGTTTGCTTAGTCAATTGGTGGTAAAAATACTTTACTTTGATTTTCATTTTTTTATACGGGATATATATATATATATATATATATATTTGGAGTCAAGTTTTCTTTTAATTTTGAGAAAAGCAATACCCATTTATTTGTATTGGAGTTGTTTTAAAAAATTATTGACTATTGACCTAAGAATCAACTAGTGTTATGTTTACTTACTCGAGTGAGAGTGAAGAATATGAATTTCTCTCAATCCAGTGTTTGCTTATATAATTTAATGAGAGAATAGGAATCTCACTCTGTGGGGAGTGAGATTCTCACTCCCATGGGAGGAGATGGGAGTGGAAATCCACTCCTTCCCTCTTCCTTGTTTACCCTTATATATTTATTTAAATAATATCATTATATTATTTTATAAATTATATTTATTAAAAATAATAATATTAAACTTATTTAAATATAATATTATTATATTTAGTTAAAAATAATAATTTATATTGATTTTAAGTTAAAATTACTTAAAAATAATATTATCATATTCATAAAGAATTAATAATATTACTATATACTATTTTTATTTGAAAATATAATATTATTATGTTTATTTAAAAATAATAGTTTTATATTTATTTAATATTAGTAATTAATAATTATAAATATTTTATTCTAAAACAATTAATTTTGTATTATATTATTAATAATAATATTTCATTTGTACTACTCTTATCAATAATTTTTTATTTACATAATCAAAATTAAAATTAATAAAAAAATAATGATTTACATAATTAAGAATATTAATAATTATTATTAATTTAAAAATACAATAAAATAAAAAATTTTATTTTTAAAATATATTTTTGTATTAATTTTATAATAAAAATCTATAATTCTTTAAATAAATAAAAATTATAATTTAAAATCATTTACTCCGATTCCATACTCTCACCCTAATGTAAATAAAAAACTCACTCTCACTCTCAATACCACAATTCTCAATTTTTAGGATTCTTACTCCAATCCAAAATGTAAACAATACATAAAAGAAAAATATTATATGATTCTTTCAATTTTCTTGGAGAGGAAGAAACGACTGTTTCACTGCCTTCATGAACAAGTCATGACCAGCTGCAAATAAAGAGAAATCAAATTACATGTTTAGGAATGGATCCTTTAACTAGCATAAAAAAACCAAAATTTCATTGTTCACTCATCATGAGTCTCTGACTCAGCAACACAATATCAAAAAGGAAGATACATTATATTTCTTTGTATATGGGTGTGTGTTTACTAAAATCACCCATTCACAACTAAATAACATAATAATACAGCTTTTCTTTTTCTACATTCAATTGCTATGCTACAATTTCCACAAAAAGAATGGCAATCAATTAACTGATCAAGTGAAAAATAAATATGGGATTTGCAACTTTGCCTCATCAAACCAAGTACTCTTGTGTGCTCAATAGATTCTTAGATTTTACTTCTTCCAGCACAGTCCCTGTAACACAGACCCTGTGGTAATGCCCAAGAAGCATCACTCTCCCAACTCCAGCAATTTCAGCCATGGAGATTCTAACAGAACGTTCAAACTTCTCACATCCTCATGAGCCAACATGCATGTGTGGTAAATTTGGAGGGTCGATGCTTATTAAATTCACCCACAAGTTTGCAAGTGTAAGAAAATAGTGCTCTCCATTCCATACCACCATTTTCATACCTGGTACGTGTAGATCAACAGCCACATGAGATAAGGAACTTGTAAGATATGGCAGCAGATTTTCAAATACATGCGATAATATAATTTTTCTTTTCTCTTTTATTTTTTTTGGGATGTTATACCTTGCAATGTTACTGCAGGTAGGAGTGTTAACCGACAAATAGGTTCTTTCCCAGAGAAAACTTGGTTATGAAGTGCCAGTACATCAATACTGTGAATATATGTCACAGATTCTAGTAACTCCTTGGGAGTTACATTATATTCAAAACCTATTGGATCAGATATACTCAGGAATGCTTCTTCGAGTCCTGAACTTGCCCATAAGTTAGAACACTCTTTTAGAAGAGAGAACATGCCTGTGCGGTCTTCATAACTTACAAACAGCCATGGCTTGTAAAATTTGGCTGAGGATCCAAGGACTTCAACTGATCTGTAAATTTCTCCAAGGGCAAGGATATACAGCTTGCCTGATTTTGACAAAGTGCAGTCTTTAGGACACAAATAGTAAAAAGATACTGAGATTTATATAAAATGCTGTACCTCGAGGGTCAGATATTATTTGACTGTGGACATTCTTTTCTAGTGACTGCTTCCAAATTGAGGCACCATGTCTCAGCTCCCGAGCACAAGCAGAGACCACTTTAAACCATGTGGAAACATAATTACACTGTTCCTCCTTTGATCCCAAAGTTAGAATCTTTGATGTCGATGCCACATGTTTTAGGAGTTCAATTGCTGACCTCCAATCCTTCTCTGCCTATTTAAGACAAGAAGTAGAAATCACACTTTTTATCACCAGAAACTTTAGAATTATTTTGACATATAGATCTAGCTTCTATTTAACAAGAAAATCTAAGACACTTACTAATGACAATCTCTCTGATAAATGGTATTCTGACTCAAGTGCATGGAACTTTGGTTCCTGCAGAACTTCAATGAATTCATTGAGGGAAATATTACTAGTCAGATGATTCTCTGATTGAGGTTCTTTGGCAATAATGCAATCTTGACGGAATTCATTAGACAAATCCTACAACATGAAGAACAACACAAGATTAGTCAGCTGTAGTTTTCTAATCAATAGCAATAAAAGGGATTGTTGCTTTAGTAGATTAACATGAGAAGTCGACATCAAGAACAAATACAAACAGGACAACAATAACCCATACAATGCAAAAGAAGCTAGATGCTCCAATATTTGAAAATAAATATTAAAAGGATTTCTCATTAATAGGACCTAGAAAACTGTATTATGTACAGAAGCTAGCAACAGCCACATTCTTGCATGGGAAGATCTACCCTGATCTACTCAGGACATTACCAGAGAACCAAAAAATTGAAAGAAGAAATACATTTCATATTTTCTTGAAAAGATGTTGATAAAAAGTATGTAACATGTGAAGGCTATCACAAAAAGCAATTTATTGACCAAAGAACCAGACCAAATAAAGCCACCAACCTGAATTTCCTCATCAAGAGCTTTAGCGTTGGCATCTTCGCCACAAAGAGAAGCTTCACCTCGAGCTTTCTAGCACAACACATATTTAAAAAGTTCAACCCATTAAACAACTTGACAAATTGAGGGAGAAAAGTAAATATCTTAACAAATCTACCCACCTTTAGATTGTCAAGATGGCATTGCGCAACAACATACAACTCATCCTTTAGTTTGGAATAAAAATCTGCATATTCTTTCTGCTCCACATCGGTAGAATATTTTATATGTGAATCTCCATCAGCAGGAGCCAAGGTCTGACTTTCACCTAGAGATCTAGAAAAGGAACCTTTAAATTCCCATGAATCATCATCAAAATCACCATCATCATCTATTAGCACAGCTTTTTGTGTGCAACCCAAATGATCTTCACTTGGACTTTGCATGTGGTTAACAGGAGTATTCTGCTCAGCTTGACTGTACAAACTTGATATGAGATCATTGATAGAAATATTTGAACAAGGACTCTTCTTAGCACTATCTCTAGTAGTAGGAGCAGGATCGGAAGTTAAAGCATCTTGATAAATCAAGGAATTGTCAATTTCATGTTCTCCATCACCAAAAAGGGACAATGGCAGGGCTCCCTTGTGGTTTTCCAGCTTCACCTCATTTCCCTGAGTTAGCAATGAAACATAACATGATTAGAAGAAAAATCTTCTCAGAATAGAATGAACAAAGGTAACTTCCATTCTTGAAAGAATTCAAAACCCAGCCAAAATATAAGAGCCTAACCGATATGTAAGTATAAACCAAATTTCAGATAAGTTACATATCTCCATAAGTCTATAATTCCCTACATATTAGCTCTTCAGCACAAAATATTTTGGATTCACAAAGTACAGAAAAACTAATAGTTAAATACAAAAAGAGGGATTTTAATTCAATTTACCATCTTATCTGTAGATCCAGTTTCTGAAGACACATCCTTGAATTCCCAGAGATTTTCTGAATTATCAACATTCCCATTAACTGGCACAGAAGTTGAACCATTTTTATTATCATCCTTCTGCTTGCTCTCTGAGAATGAATTGAAACTAATACCATTTGGAGTCACAGAACTTTTGCTGATATCAACGAAGTTCAATTCATCAGACTTCTCAGAGATCCCATCTGATCCAGCAAATAGATCAGTGGGAAGAACTACACCATTGCCAAACCCAAATGTGTTTTTGACTCCCTCAGGACTATGCGGCCCCTTGCCATCGGCCTTAAAATTAAAGGAGGTCAGTATTTCATAAACCAGATGAAATTAACTTCCACGCCGGCACACACATGTTTAATGGTGTTTATCAAACTGAGAGTATAAATTCAATGGAAAATGATGTAAGCAAAAATTTAACAAAGAAAAGGAAGTCCTCTTGTCAAAGTTTTACCCAACAATTGGGATAAAATTCTTCAAGTCTATTTAATTCACATTGCCTTTGTTCTTAAACAGTTTATTTCACCAGCATGGTAACCAGTGAACAAAAGATAAAATGCAAAATAATGCCAAATTAATGCAAACTAATTTTATTTTTGATGGGGAGCAAGTATAGGAAGGGTAACTTAAAAAATCTACTTTCATATCTGAAAAACAAGAGGACTCCACATGTTTCCCTTGAGCACTCAACCAAAAAGTCTAACATCAAAACACTAATGATTTGAAACTTAAATTTCTTATATTTTGCAATTTCATAACAAATTTGACTTGCAGTAACAAAAATTTTAAAATCACTGTTAGCTCAAAAGAATTATTGTATTACCTTACTATTGCTATCTCCAGTTGGTGTTCCTAAATCAGCAACCTTGAACTCCCACCCGTCATCCTCCTCAAAATCATCAGCTTCATCAACTAATAAACTTGACTTATTTGCATCCAGATTTCCATTTGAGTTTGAACTAAAGTCATTTAAATCGGAACTGAACAAATTTGATCTTGAATTAAACCCAGTAAGATTTGATATTGGTCCATTTTCAGCTTTGAATATTGGTGGTCCATTTTCACTCTGCTTGAACAAGTTTGCAACCATAATATCATTAAACCGCATCATGAAAGAAAGAAGGAAAGATATATATTAAAAAATGGCTACACTCAACTGCTCATAATACAAATATTTAAATAATTTTTTTTTATGATTCAGAAAGCAAATCCAAATTAAGTAATATCATAAAGATCATAATTTCTCTCAATTTTCCTGGCAACCAAACTAAATTAACTTAACATGCTACAATCAACTGCTGCTAAAAGGAAAAAAATTACTTAAGTTCTTGATTATTCATAAACAACAAGAAACTAATCCATATAACCAGTATTTATTTCTCTTTCCTCAATTTTATCAGGAATCTATGTAATTACCTTTATAGTCAAATCTCCAGCTGGTAGTTTCGGCTCTGCCTCCTTGAAGTCCCATTCATCATCCTCATCTAATTCCCAATTCAACCCATTCGAATCCGAATTCGATACACTTCTCTTAAAATCCAACCCATTTGAATCCAAATTCAATACAGCGCCATTCAAATCTAATCCATTTGAATTCAAATTCGACAAACTTCTCTTCAAATCAAATCCATATGATTCCGAATTCAATCCATGTGGACTCGCATTCCCAAAATCTAAATCCAATTCTTTTGAATCCAGCTTTGGACTATTAGACACCTTGCTCTGATCGCTCTGTTTATATAAATTCGAAATCAAATCACTCACATTCAAATCCGATCCTATTTTCTTATCATTTGTTTTCAACTCACTTGCAACATTAAACAATACGCCCGCAGCACTGGATCCCTCCTCCTTGTCATCTTCATTTTCCACCACTCCAAACAACGATAACGGCAACGCGCCGTCAGGTTTCACGAATAGACTCCCAATCCGACTAGGCGCCGAGACAGGCTCCGCGGCCGGAACCGAATTGTTGTTTTGTGATTTCTGATTCTGTTGATCGGCAAAGAAACTGAACGGACCTACTGGGTTGTCACTGGCGAACGATTTTTCGGGGATGGATTCGCTGCGGGAGAGCACAGAGGATTTGACGAAATCACCCCAATCACCGTCGTCTTTGCCGTTGTTGTTGGTGAAGAAGAGATCTGAGCCGTTGCTTTTGGGAATTGAATTTAGGAAGGATGGCGCGCACGTGAAGTCGCCGAAAATTTCCTCGTCGTCTTCTTCTGTTGTTGCCATCATAGCTCAGCGCTGATCGAGCGCGAAGAGCTGGCGAAGACGATCGAACTAATCGTGCCGTTGATAGTCGGTGCGCAGGTTAAGTTTGTGCACACAACCCGATTTTTTGAGCTTGGCAGGCCGTGTTTTAAAAGCTATAATACGACGTAGTTTCGGTCAAAGGTTAAAAATTAAAAAAGACATGATTCAGCTTTCCAAATGTGTAATTAAAGAGAGAATGACACTTCAACGGCTCACCCTCGTCTAAAAATTATTTGTCTTATTGCCATTTTCCTTTTTTTTTTTTTTTTTGTTTGTGATAAAGCAATAGCAGAAACAAAAATCAATGTTAAATGACGAATTAATCGTTTCTCATATGAAATTGTTTCCCTATGACACTCAATAAATTAAAAATAATTCATTTATTAATTAAAATATCACATTTGTCTTCTTTTATTTTTTCTCTAATGAAAGAGATTAAATAAGATATTAACAAAATTATTCACTATAGTTATAAACACAATTTTTAGATGCCTTCGGGTGTCATTATCCCTTCTTTATTTATTTATTTATTTTGGTTGATATATCCCTCCTTTGAATATGATTCTTGAATCTTTATGCAGATTATTATTTTCCTCTCTCTGTTAACTTGATGGTGAAACTAACTTTAGTCTTTTAGTTTTAACCATCTATATGAACTTATTTTGATAAACAAGCCACCCTATAAAAACTTATATGGGATAATCAATATTCCAAATTGTCATGGACCCACATTACAAACAAACTACCTTTGATTTTAGGTAGAGAAAGACTTATATAAGACGCATGATGTATTCAAATTATTTATTGTATTATAGTTAGTTAATTTCAAAATTATATGTACTTTGGGGAGTTTTAGCACTTTTCATCATTGAATGAACATACAGATTGGGATTGGGAATGCCACTGTAAATGATAAAATAAAGTTAATTTCATTCCACCACACACATGATGAACTAAAGTGGATTTTTACTAATGCAAAGCGAATGAAACATCTCCCATTTGGTCCATTAATTATTATACACAGCTAGTAATCTACCAAAGCTAGGCCAAAATCTCCCAACACATACACACAAGGAATCCAAAACACTTGCTAAACAACAACGCCATGCAACAACAAGTGATCAAAGCACTTCAATTTACACCAAATAAACAAGAAACCCTAACAACCAAGACACCACATAACGTTTCCAGCCACTCTTGGAAGCCACAGAATGATGAGCTCCACTCGCAAAGCCCCGGTAGCCGTGTTCGTAGTCAGCACCGCGACCATCCAATCGTCCTCCGACCCAATGCCGGCTCCGGTGAATTTCTAGTTGTTCGAGTACTGTGCGTACGAAGAATGCGTGTAGTTGCTGAGCACGGGGGTGGGTACCAAATCGTGCACGCAAACGGGCAAGACGACGCCGTCTCTGGTAGTGTTGATGTCAATGTCGCATTTCTTGACGAGCCCGTTGTAGTTGGAAAGCGGCGGGGACTTGACGCCGATGTCGATGCTGGTGCACGGCCGGTCCTCTAGGTCCTCGGCGACTTCGTCGGCGAGGCACGCGGCCTTTTTGAGCTTTGTGAGGACTGGAATGCCTGGCGATGTTCTGAAGCTGTTTATGCCTTGAAGAAGATTGTCCTCATCGTCTGTGTGAATAATTTTATACATATGATCGTGGGAGTATTTCAAAGAACTCAATCCAAAAAGTAAACAAGGTAATTAAGTTAGAAAATTAACCAATATTTGTAATTTAATGGATCTTGGGGTTGGGGTGCTTTCAATTAATTAATAGAATATAATAATCCCAAAAAATTAATAATGCTCTTACCTCACATTCATTAAGCTAAATAAATCTTTAAAAAATAATAAATTAAGCTACCGCTAAATATTTTTCTCAGATTTTAATTCTTTGTCTCTTGGCTCTTACAAAAAGTGTAAATTTCCCTTTTAGTCTTCACTCTATTTGCCCCCTAATTAATAGGTCATTTAGCTCAATCAAAAGACTAAAAAGAAATTAAAAATTAATCCTCTAACAAATTATAACACAGGATTGTGTTGGAAGATTTTAAAATTAATTATCGAAAAATTTTCCAATAACACTTTTTTTTTTGGGGGGGAACTAATTTTATGAAATGCCAGAAACTAGTCAGAAAAATTACACTCGACTTGCAAGCATTTCTATTTTCCTACTTTCTAGCAACTTTGAGAAGTACAAAACACTCAAAAATATATACTTGACTCCGTGTTACTTTAATTACGAACTTCTAATAGTCTTTAATTGGAGGTTATTACTTTGAATGAACCCTAACAAAAAGGCAAGAAACACTTGTAAACAAGCAATAGTTCTTCATTTCAACTATATATACATATTACAGTACATATTATTAATTTTCCTGCAAACCAAAAAAAAAAAAAATTAATACCCGTTAACTCTTCGTGAGTCAGAGGGAGATGGAGGAAGGAACATACCATGTTTACAGTTCACCAAATGGGGAAGCAAGAAAGCTGCATGAAAGAAAACAGAGGGAAAAACGAAGCTAAGTTTGATAGTTGCCATTGTTAGATACAAAGATAAGAGTTTGTTTGGGAGAAATATCAAGAATGTATGCACAAGAATGAATATGCTTTAAATGAGTTTTTGTCTGTGATTATTTATACTAAAACAAAGACAGAGCTTATTTTGATTTGAAATATCCCTTGAAAATCTTACAGGTGCCGCTTTGTGGATTCCTTACAAATGGTGAAGCAGATTACATGCTGACAGATATAAGTCGATAAAACTTGCACGTGGCTGACATGCAAAGCACATCCATTCAACCCGGAGTCTGTCCTAATTTATCTCTTTTAATTAACTCTTCAGTCTAACATATATTAGGCAAATTTGAAGTATAAAGTAAAAAAATGTTCTTTTCGAGTGTATCGAGTATGTGGAGTTAATAAAAAAATTAAATATTAGGTAAATTTAGATAATAATTTTAAGACTTCGAACTATTTTATGTAATATTTATCAGAAAAAAATAAAAAAGTAAAGTATTGATACATCTATTTACTTTATTTTTTAATTGAAGAATTAATATTAAAAATTATTTTAAATCTGTCAATTTTTAAATAAAATAATAATTCATATCTCAAATTTTTTATTTTAAATTTCATTCTTAAATAATGTGTCATTTGTTGATAATTTATTATAAAATTCAAGTAAATTAATTATATTATTTTATAAATTAAATGATAAAAATTAGATTATTTTAAAAAATTTAAAATGTACACAACACTCGTATTTAATAAATAAAAAAAATAAAAAATTATATTTTATCTATATATTACTTCTGAAAAATACGTATCGTGAGAGAATCCTATTCCGTCTGGCACTACTCTTGCTAGAAATCGTACATCATCTTTTATTTCGTGATAAACATCAATTTCGGAAAATATATATTCAAAGACAGTCTGTACAATTTCGAACAATATCAGAGGTAGAACTTGCTCGAAACCAATAATTTGAGCTCTCCCCTTTCTCACATGCGTCCCTCTCTCATAAAAATCCGGCCACCTCGCCAGGTCTGTCAGCTGCATGCCACCGGCACGACACATCTGCTCCTGGTTCTTATGCCACGCACTTCCACGTGTCAACATCAAAATTCGAATAAATTTCTCACCAATTTGATACAATCTTTATGCTGTACATGCAAAACATCGAAAGCCTACACCATATTTATAATGTTTACTCTCTTGTATTCTTCCACAAAAGTATTAGCAAGTAGAGCTAGTCCTTGGTATATAAACGAAACCCACCTGAGATATCACAGGAGATTTCGAATTCCGGCGTCATCAGCGGAGAGCCAGAGACCAACTAGAGTGATTGTGACAACTATGGCTTCTGGTAACCAGCAGTTTCCTCCGCAGAAGCAGGAGGCTCAGCCTGGAAAAGAGCATGTCATGGACCCCACCCCTCAGTTCACTTGCCACGATTACAAGCCCTCAAACAAGCTTCGAGTATGATTTCTACTAAACACACTTCTGTTTAATTCCGGACGTCTGGATTTTATATGATGGATTAGAATCATTTCACGTACCCAAAATTTTATAATATCTAATTTAAACTTTGATCAGTTTTTATGTGTACGATCATACTTCTTAGCACAATGCTTAGAGTGCGTGCCACAATCACGTGATACTGTCCGATTAATGCACATTTTTATCTTAATTTGCAGGGAAAGGTGGCAATAGTGACCGGTGGTGACTCCGGGATCCGGCGAGCGGTGGCTCACTGCTATGGTCTAGAGGGAGCTACCGTCGCTTTCACCTACGTGAAGTCTCAAGAGGAGAAAGATGCACAGGAGACTCTTGAGATCTTGGGGGAGGCCAAGACCTCGGATGCTAAGGACCCCATGGCGATATCAGCTGATTTAGGGGTTTGATGAGAACTGCTAAAGGGTTGTTGATGAAGTGGTGAATGCGTATGGCAAGATAGATATTTTGGTGAACAATGCGGCTGCGCAATACAAGGCTGGCTCGGTTGAGGAGATTGATGAAGAAAGGCTCGAGAGGGCTTTTAGAACCAACATTTTCTCGCATTTCTTCATGACAAGGTAAGAAAAAGATAAGCAAATTGGGAGATTGCAAATTATGTCGTCTTAATTTGTAAATTTGTCACGGAAGTGGGTAAAAGTTATGATGATTTACAGGCATGCATTGAGGCATATGAAGGAAGGGAGCGCCATAATCAATTCGACATCAGTGGTTGCATACAAGGGGAACCCTAAGCTGCTTGACTACACGGCAACAAAAGGAGCCATTGTAGCATTCACTAGAGGGCTTGCATTGCAACTTGTTTAAAGAGGAATACGAGTTAATGGCTTGGCCCCAGGACCCATTTGGACTCCGTTGATTTCGTCGTCACTCAGTGAAGAAGAGTCTGTTCAGTTTGGATCAGAAGTGCCCATAAAGAGAGCTGGCCAGCCCATTGAAGTAGCTCCTAGCTATGTGTTTCTTGCCTGTAACCATTGCTCTTCTTATATGACTGGCCAAGTGCATCATCCTAATGGTAAGTTTTTGTTTGTTAAATTAACTATCTGTGCATGTGCATTTGCATTAATTTGTGCTCTTAAATTTGATTTTGATGATTAATTTCTTTTTTCGATATTTTTGGTTTTGCAGGTGGTGTTATTGTGAACTCTTAATGGTTCTGTCTCTCAAAACTATCTCGAGCACTTGTGGTTGATGGGTTTTGATCAAAGCCGTGGTGTCTCTTTGAGTTTACTGTCCATGTGAATGTGGCATATGAACCCTTATATGTGTAAGAGAGATCTTTTTGTTGTGAGTGACGATATCAAATGTTCCCGTCTCTGTGTGTGTTTAAATATGCAGCCAAGCAAACGCGTCTGACTTGCTTGGGGCGTTAATGTACCGATGTAATATCAACCATGGTAAATAAAAATAATAAATTAATATAAAGAATAAGTTCGGCAGAATCATATTTCTGTTTTATTTCTTTTTTTTAATCTAAGTGTAACCTTGACAAGACTTCTCTAACTAACAAGTAGCATTGGGTGGTATAATTTATTTCATTCTTAGGGTTCATTCTTAGGGTTCATTTGTGATTGTTTAACGATTGTTTTTTGGAGTTTGGGATTGTTTAACGATTGTTTTTTTGAAGACTTAAAAGTGATTTTGAATATTTAAAAATTAATTTTTGTATTTAGTAAAAGAAAATTAAAATTATTTTTATCAAAATTAATTATTTTTACAGTTCAGTTGTTTTTAAAAAGTAAGAAAAAAGTAATTTTTAGATTCTGATTTTGAGAATTAATTTTATTATTTAATATAATTTTATAAATATTTTTATGATTATTAATTAAATTTAAAATTATATTTTATTTAAATTAAAAATAAATTAATATTTTAATAATGTTTTATTATAATTTATAAATTTTTTATTTATTTTTATTTATTTTTTATATTTTATATTATATCAACAATTTTTATATTAATATAATTTAAATTTTATTTTTAGTTAAAATTATTATAATACTTAATTAAAATTAACATAATATAAATTTTATTTTTAATTTACATTATTATAATATATAATTAAAAATATTGTATATGCATGTTTTTATATATGTAAGTAAATTTTATTCTATATTTTGTATATTTTAATTATTTATTTTTCGAGTAATTTTATAGTAAAATTTACTAAATATTAATAATTATTTTTAAAATTTATAATATTTTAAATAATAAATTTTATCAAATACTTAACTAATTTTTTCACAATTAATTATTTTTATAATATAATTAATAATAATTATTTTAAAATTTATAATATTTCCGCACTTGGCCGTACTGCCAGTGGAGGCGATTTATGGATAGCTGTTGTGGTGATCGGCAGAATCAGCCTGTCATTTATGCATGGTTCAGAGATGAACACGTGGGTAATTAATTGGATATCAATGTCGATATCATGTACATAAATTGAAAATTTGCTTTTTTTTTCAGATTAACGGAAAAATGAGGATTACTCCTCTTTTTTTTTTTTTATAGCAATTAAGTAAAATTTTTCTGATTTCTTAAAATAAGTTTAAATTCTTCTCTTTTGTAATTATAATATTTTTTGATAATTAGCTCTCATTTTTTATAAATAAGTCTAAATTTTGTTATAGTTATAAAGGTGTCAATTTTATATAGTATTTTACGATGTTATCTTGACATTAGTCATTAGGTTTAAATATTTTGAAAATATTTTTAACTAAATTTAAGGAGGAGAAATATATAAATACTTGAGAATATATTTTTTAACTAAATTTACAAGTAGGAGAAATGTATAAATATGTCAAATTGTATAAACCAGTTTAATCTATTAAAATGTGCGTGTATGAAATTTAAGATTTCAACTACACTTCTCAAAATATAAAATGTTTGGATCTAAGTATACACGTAGATATAGGTCAAGTAAATAATTAGATTAACATTTACAATTGACTGTGACGTAATAAATTAAAGAGAGAGAAAAAATCCCTATATAAAAGGGGTACATAAGTAATTATTTTTAAAATAATAAATTACATATATTTCCTACTGTTCGATGAGAGATAATTAATTAAAAATCGTTTAGTTAGTATAAGAAAATAAGCAAACAATAATAATAATGGCAGTGAACAATAAAATTCTAACAGATAAAACGATTGTGTGTTGGATTAAAAAGTAAAATATAATCTACCAAATTTCTTATATTCATTTAATTTTCTGCTTATAGTTTTTTTTTTATATCCTATGATTTTTCTAAATTAATTTAATTGGTCAGAATTATTCCATTTAAAAAAATATCTTAAATTATTTAAATTCTATTACTAATATAAGACTACTGGTAAAATAATAAATACTTTCTTTAACTACAGGAGAATTTCAATCTATTTTAAAACATAAAGAAAATTTTCTTAGGTGATTTTGATTTGAGGAAATGTGAGAAGAGGAGAGGTGAGGAAAGTGGAAGAAAATAGAGAAAAGACAATAAAGAAATATTTTTCTAATGGTTGGTTTGTTACATGACTATACAAAGAAAGGGACTTTCTAATTTTTTATTTAGACAATTTTAGCCTTAAGTGTTAACTTTCAATATTTATCATAAATATAATTTAAAAAATTAAATAGTAAATTTATTTAATATATTTACATAAATAACTAAAAAATGTTTTAAATAACATAATTTTATTTAGAATTACATTTCATTTAAAAAATTTATTAGCATCATTTTATTTTATTAATAATTTAAGTAATTATAATTAATTTAATTTTTTTATAAAAATATAATATAGTATAAATAATTTCTTAATTATATATTATAATTTTAAAATTTCATTAAAAAGAAAAAAAGAAAGAACATTTCAAATAATTTCAATCAAAACGCCATGCCATTTCATAGAAGATAGTTAATGATATGAAAATGATCAAAGATTGATGATCTCTATAATGGATCAACTTATTTAGTAAAAAAATTTAATTTTTTTTTTCTAGATTTGTCGAAGTTAAAAAGTTCCTAAAATTTTTTATTTCGATTTGAACAAACTTTATCTATTTTTTGATCCCAAGAATAACTTAGTAATGTTGAATGTTGGCCGGCGAGTCAAATGGTAGTGGCAATGAGACAGCGCACTCTAGTGATAGTGGCAGAAACGGCAGCAGTCCATCGGTATGGTGATTGTTAAATTAATATTTTTATATTTATAGATTAATTAAATAAATAAATTTATGTTATTAAGCTTTTTGAATCATTGCTTAAATTTCATTAATATAAAACTATCTATTATGTTAAATTGATAAAATAAAATTATAAATAACAATTATTTGATTACATCAAACACGATAAAATTTTGAAAAGGTATTTTAAGAAGTTTTGATTTTTAATACAAATAGAATTTGTATTTGTAATTGTACAATATAAAATTCAAAATTTATATTATAATGGAGATTAAATTCTAATAGAAATTAAAATCTTATATATTATATGAAACCAAACAAAGGTCGTTAAAACGAAATTCAAATTACAGCACAACCTTTGTTTCTTTAAACAACAAAAGGTGATTCTCATTTTCCCTTTCAATCACATCATATTCACCTTATGACATACGTGTATAAGTTGCACTATTCTAAAAACCTATTACGAGTAAACATCAGTACATCACTTTGATTGATGCGCTAAATTAGGTACTCGGTAACGAAATTGGTAGCAACTCATTGGTTTCGCGTGTATATAAGCTCATTATTTACTCGAAACAAAGGTTGATTAGTCGATGTCAATTTTATTCGTGATATTCGCTATAGGAAGAACAAGTAATATTCGCATTATATATATTTTGTTCCTATCGTTTATACAAACAGTAAAGAACCTGCTGCTAGCATATTTTTATTTATGATCTCCTTTTTAAAATAAACTTTTTGAATTTTACATTAATTAACTAATAAACACAACTTAGCATTAAATAATATAGAAATAGTTCACGTTTTGAATAATCAGCAGCAGAATCTCTCACACTTCACCTCATCGGAAACGAGCGTTTCTACCGACGTCCCCGCTGCATGCGGCCAACACGACACGTGGACATAATTCATCTCCCGTCACGCACTCCTATCCTACGTGTCCTCACGTAAACTCATTATATGCTCCACATCAAATTAAATCACCACTTTTTAACTTCATACGAGTACACGCAATACGTATATAAATGTTCACTTGCTTCGTATTTTCCTCAACGGCATTAACACCACCTAGTGTTTCTTGGTATCAGAACAAACCCCACCTCAGAGCTTGTCAAACAAGTCATTTTCCAGGGAGCCAGAGACCCAGTAGAAGAGTGTTGAGAGTGGCGAACATGGCTTCTAACAACCAGCCTCCTCAGAGGCAGGACACTCAGCCTGGCAGAGAGCATGTTATGAATCCCATTCCTCAATTCACCAGCCCCGATTACGCGCCTTCTAATAAACTTCGTGTATAGCAGCTCTGGTTAATCCGCATTTTTTTATTACTATCATTCACGAGATATAGGAAACTAATGTGTGCGTGAAATTTTGCAGGGGATGGTGGCACTGGTGACCGGAGGCGACTCTGGGATCGGGAGAGCAGTGTGCCACTGCTTTGCACAAGAAGGGGCAACCGTGGCTTTCACTTATGTGAAACCTCAAGAGGACAAAGATGCAAAGGAGACACTTGAGATGTTGAGGAAGGCTAAGACCCCGGATGCCAAAGACCCCATGGCAACATCAGCGGATTTAGGATTTGATGAGAATTGCAAGTTGGTTGTCGATGAAGATGTGAATGCTTATGGCAAGTTTGTGTTTCTTGTCAACAATTCTGCAGAGGAGCATTAATGTTGATCGGTTGATGATATTGCTGAATCGAGACTTGAGAGAGTGTTTAGGACTAATATCTTCTCTTACTTCTTCATGGCCAGGTGAACCCCCAAAAAGGGAAAAAAAATGAATTGAATTTTTTTTTTTATCAAAATTGATTTAAGATATTGTTTCTTGTTTCTAGTGATTATTATGATTCTAATGGTTTGATTAGGCATGCACTGAAGCATATGAAGTCAGGGAGTTCAATAATCAACACAACATCGGTGAATGCGTACAAGGGGAACGCAAAGCTGCTTGATTACACATCAACAAAAGGAGCCATTGTGGCATTCACAAGAGGCTGCTAACTCTGCAACAAGTTGAAAGGGGGATACGAGTCAATGGCGTGGCGCCTGGACCCATTTGGACTCCATTGATCCTGCGTCATTCACTGAAGAAGAGACTGCTCAATTTGGAAACCAAGTGCCTATGAAGAGAGCTGGCCAGCCTATTGAGGTTGCT
>JASUUG010000800.1:0-45271 GCA_030449905.1 Luvunga scandens
TTAGTGACTTTTGAACCTTTTCTATATTCTAGCAGAAATTCTTGACATGCAATAGAATTTTTCATTGATTTTATACATTCTTCATTTGAAATGAGATAATATTTTCTCTTATTGTTTAAGTCATATTTGAGCATCGAAGTATCGTAGTCAATCTAGGAATCGTTCACTGCATTATTTGATATACCTTTATCTAGGTAGAAGTTGTGCTAATAATATTTAGCCAATTAAGTATATAATTAGCTTGGGACAACTATCAAAAAATGAATTAGATTTTGAGTATATATAAGTTGAGTTTATAGGCTTTTAGATGGCATTAGTTCGGACTTTTAGATGGCATTAGTTCCGACTCACCCACACAAAGGGAGCTTACAGTACCTTTTTCAACAAAAAAGAAAATCACAAATGAGGAGGGCGTAAACTCATGAGCTAACATTTAAGTATAAGCTAGGCCCATTAGCATGTATGGAAATAAGATAAGTAATCTCGTGCTAACAAAAAATTATAGTACTAACTCTATTCTTAATTCCATGCTTAATTAAGCTAACTATTTCCATGGTTTCATCATTTACTGCTAGTTCAGCAGCGGCTATGAAACGTTCCCACTTTGGGGTTGGTTTTATCCGAATGAGGAGGAACTGCGGTAGCCGTTTCCTTAAAAGAAAGTGGTTGGTGGCATTGATGTGAAACTTGTTTAATGAAACGATAGAACTTTATAAATATAAACCTTTAGAGCTCAAAAGGTATGCTGTGTAAATTATATATCTCTCTTTATACATTTTTCTTAATTATTTGAAATTATTTTTAATTTTTCCTTATGATGTGTTGCACAACAAATCACAAAGATTGTTTTAATATTTGCCAATCATAATTTCTTGTCTTGTAAAGGAAGTTTTTGTGCTTTTAATTGTGAACACCATCGTAATTGCTTGATAATACATATTTTAAGAATGTCAAGTAGCATGTTATTATAAATATCGTGTAAATCACGTGATCTTGCACAGATTTGTACATGACTCGTCATGAAAAAATGTACTTCTTTCACACTCCACAAGTTTAAAAATGGAACGAGGATTGACGAGACGATGGTTCCCAGTGGATTGAGAAAATCGATCGGATATTACCGTGGGGTGCGGTGGAAGCGACGCTACCAAGACATCTTTGACTTACTACACGAAGGATCCAACTGAAGAAAACACGAAGGATCCAACTGAAGAAAAAACCGAGTGGCTAATGAAAGAGTACAAGCTCATTGAGAGCCAACTATCAAAAAATCAGGATGATGATGAAGAATCTGCGGTGGTAGGTTACATAGTTCGTATCTTTAATTAATAGCTTTTATGATGTAGCGAGTCTGCAATGAAGTGATTATAATTCGTGTTGCGTACATATGATTGTCTTTTGTGTTTGTGTTTGTTTCTGAAAGCAGGTAAATCCTTGGACACTTTGTGTTGTTTATCGTAGCAGGACTGTTCGCATTGGTGGGAAAAAAAATAATAACCAGGATGCTTGAAAACAATAAATCGTGAGCTGGATTTTACTAAAGAAATATTTGATATATGTACAAGATTGTGCCTAGAGTTTAGGCCAAGATTCTAGCTAACAAAAAAGAAAGAATGAATTTCTAACGGCTAGTTAATTTAAGACTATTATTCTTGCTTGTAAAGAGAATTTTAAGCATTGATATCAGCATTTGATTGTGCTGATTGATCCTTAGATATAGTTTCAATTGATTTACTTTCCTTGGATATTTTATTATATGTTGTTCAAAGATTTTTTTCACCCTGCCTCAAACTGGTGGGTGGAATGGAATAAACCTCCAATTTGATGCCAAAATCTTGAAAAGATAGTTTCGGTAGTGGCTTTGTAAATATGTTAGTTGTTTGCATTTTGATAGGGATGTATCTTGTGATAAGTAAACCAACAACGACCTTTTCTCTTACAAAGTGATAGTCCATCTCAATGTGCTTAGAGCGAGCATGAAAAACCAGATTTATGGTCATATGCAATGCACTGATGTTGTCGCAAAATAATTGTAGTGGCAGTTTGAGTTGAACTCTTATATCTTGTAAGAGATATGTGATCCAAGTTATTTCAGCTATTATGGAAGCCAAAGCCCTATATTCTGCTTTAGTAGATGATCTTGTATTTGTTGGCTGTCTTTTTGATGACCATGAAATGCAATTTGCTCCTAGATAGATACAATAGCCCGTAGTGCTTCTTTTTGTCTCCTTGCAGCCTCCCCAATCTGCATCACAAAAACCACTAAGTTTTAGAGAGCTTTTTGTCATAAAATAAGTACCATAATTTATTGTTCCTTTAAGATATCTTAGTATTCGCTTGGCGGCCCAAAGGTCTCCTTTCGTTGGATTCTAAAAGCATTGACAGGCCTTATTCACAGCATGAACAATGTTAAGTCATGTAAATGTCAAGTATTGTAAGCTTCCAACTAGTTTATGAAATTCAGTGGCATTGGTTTGTTTCTTATCATAAGTGTTGAATTGTTGCTTGATAGCCATCAGAGTTGCAAAATGAGAGCATTTATCCATTTTTTACTGAGCTAAGATGTCTTTGGTATATTTTGTTTAAGTTATAAAAATACCATCAGGGATATATTTTATTTCCAAGCCTAGGATATTGTGTAATCTTCCAAGATCCTTTACTGCAAATTCTTGGCTGAGCTTTTGAATTGCAGCTTCAATGAATTCATCATTATTTCCTGTCACGATAATATCATCTACATAGACGAACATCACTATAATTATGGTGTTAGTTCTATAAATAAACATAGATGAATCAATTTTGCTGCAAAGAAAACGAAGTTCAAGTAAAAATTGAGAAAAATGATCAAACCATGCCTTTGGTGCTTGTTAGTATCCATGAGGAGATTTGTTTAATTTGTACACGTGGTCTGGTGAAGTAAAGCTTTTGAACCCTAGAGGTTATACATGGTTTTGGTAAGGAAACCATGTAAGAATACATTTTTCACATCTAATTGCTTTATTTTCCAGCTTGATGTTACGACAATAACTAGAACAACTTTAATTGTTGTTGGTTTTATCACTACACTGTATATCTCCTCAAATTTCAATCCTACATTTGAGAGTATCCTTTGCGCCACCAACCTTGCTTTATGCCTTTTTGATCCATCTTTCTTTGAATTTGGTGCAAAAAAAATCCATTTTGACCCAATGACATTTATGTTCTTTGGTCAGCCACAAGTGTCTAAGTTTGGTTGTTATATAGGGCTTGCGTTTCTTCCTCCATTGCAGCTAACCAATAAGGTATTTTCATAGATAATCTCATTTAATAAAAGTTTGGAATCCTGGGTTACTAATTAATCATTTCTAGGATGAAAGGTATTCAATGAGGGTTCTCTTTCATTAATTTGAATAGAATAGAAGAAAAATACATTTTCTCTTTGTATCCTATATCGTTTACCAAGCGAAATAAATGATATTTTTACTTGTGAGTAATAAATTAACAAAAAAAAGATTTATTATTTGATATTTTTTTATTATCGGTGTTTGATTCTTATTTGGGAATGAAACTAAGGATCAAATTCTCTAAATAAAGGGTAAAGGTTTGAAGGTGAGAGGCTTTTAGAGGTGCTCTTGATCCGAAGAGCAAATACGGGCAACTAGGAAGTAGTCCTTATGACTATTATGCGGACTATCTCCTTTAAGAGGTAATTGTGGTCATCACGAAGCAGACCCGTTGACCAGGATTATATTAATGATTGTGGCCGGAACTATCTCGGCGATGATTGAGAAAAGCGACATGATAAATCATATTCTCCCGATAGCATACTTCTATCTTATTTGGCAATAAACTCAATTCGGTAACAAACTCCTATCCTCTTTATGGTAAGTCAAGGCCCAAAAGGAAACAAAAAGGAATTAAAGGTTGAAGGTAGCCTATAAAAAGAGGGAAACGAGGACAAAGGACGGACGTTCTCTCTCACATACACACACACTCTCTAAATTTTAGTCTTTTGTCTTTTGAGTTAAGTTGTTTATAAGGTCATTGAGGGCTGATTTGAGTTTTTCCTAGAAAAGAGCTTGATCACTGACTTGAGCGTTGGACTTTTTTTACGGGAAAAACTTCCGACGCCCTCTAACTATTTGTTGCTAGTGCAGGTTCCCAGGTCGTGGTCGAGCCGTTTGCTGGTTCGAGTAGGAGCAGAGTGGAATTATTCTTGTCGAGCACGAAATCAGAGGGTAGGAGAAGCATTGTTACAGGTTTAAGGTACTTACCAGATTTTTGCATCAACAATTACTACACTAAGATATCACTTATGAGTTAATATTTTGTCTAAAGATAAAGAATTAATAGAGAACCCGGTATCTTGAGATGGGGCTTACTTTTGTTTGAATTGATTTATATTTTAAGGACTTATATGACCTTGTTTCATTTGTTTATTTCTCTATATTTAGTTATGATTCCTACTGATATTACTGCCAACAACAATTCTATTCCTATGTTAAATGGCTATGACTTCAAGACATGGGAAAAGGACCTTTTAATAGTTCTTACAGTCATGGATCTTAAGCTTATGTTAATGGCTGGTTCTCCACCACTAAAAGTACCCCTTATGACAAAAGGGAAATAAAAATGTGGGAGAAATCAAATCATATGCATATAATGATCAGGAAAAAGGCCATTCCGGAAGTATTCATGGCCCTATGTCTGAAAAAGGTCATACAGTAAAGAGTTCTTTACAAAAATTGAAAAGAAGTTTGTCAAGAATGAAAAAGCAAAAATAGATACGCTTTTAACAAATATAATTTCAATAAGGTTTAAAGGCAAGGATAAGGGCAAGGATAAGAAAGAATGATAAGAAAGTTGCAAATATAGCACCTTAAAAAGAATAACAAAAGAGATTGGTTGATCTAGAAGGTACTAGTTGTTTCTTTTGCAGAGCTGAAGAGAATGATTTGGTTTGTTCTAAGGTTAATTTAATTTCGGTACCAAGACACATGTGTTGGATAGATTCTGGTTCAATCACTAACATCAATGTGTTTATATAGGATTACTTGAGGTGCTGAAAGTCTAATGATGATGAAAGACACATCTGTATGGGTGATGACAAGAAAATTGAAGTTGAAGCAATTAGAAAATTTAGATAATTATCAAATATTGGATTTTATTTGCATCTTGATGAAACTTTTATTGTTTCGTCTTTTCAATGAAATTTGTTTCCATTTCCACTTTGCACAAATCTGATCATTCTTGTTCGTTTAGGAATGAAAAATTTAGTTTGTTTCATGATTCAAAACTAGTTGATTTCGGTTCTTTGTCAGGCGATGATAATTTTTATATGCTTGATATAATTGCTTCATTTTAATGAATCCTTATAATTCAATACATGAGGTTTAAAGAGAAAATTAACTAATGAGAATTCGGCTACATTATGGCAGAAAATATTGGGTCATATCTCCAGATAGAGAGTAGAGAGACTTATGTCAGATGCGATTCTTGATTGCTGAGATTTTATAAATTTTGATATTTGCGACAAATGTATAAAGGGGAAACAAACCAATAAAAGGATATTTAAAGCCAACAAGACTTTGGACATCTTAGAACTCATACATACAGATATTTGTAGGTCATTCCCAACAGCTGATTGGAATGGCTAACAATATTTTATAACTACTTAGAATGGCTAATAATATTTTATGACATTCATTGATGATTTTTTTAGATATGACTACATATATTTCTTCCATGACAAGTCATAATCCTTGGACGTATTCCAGCATTTTAAGGCTGATGTTGATAACTAACTGGTAAAAAGAATCAAAAGCATCAAATCTGACCATAATGGTGAATATTGTGCAAGATATAATGATTTAGGTGAACAACGTCTAGAACCATTTGCTACTTTCCTAGAGGAATGCAATATCGTCCTATAGTACACTATGCTGAGTTTACCCACTATAAATGGTGATATTGAAAGAAAAAAATTTGATAGTTAAAGATATAGTGAGGAGTATAATTTGTCATTCTACTTTATTAGAATTGCCCAAGAGAGAAGCACTTAAAGTTGCAGCATATATTCATAACAAGGTCCTAAATAAAGCGACTATCAAAACTCCTTACGAACTTAAGATTGACAAGAAGTCTAGCTTGAAGCACTTACATGTTTGGAGATAGTTAGCTTAAGCAAGGCCTTATAGATCTAATGAGAAGAAACTACACTCAAGGACAGTGAGTGTTATTTTATTAGATACTTTAAAAGATCTAAGAGGTACAAGTTTTATAATCCCAATACTAAGTCAATTTTTAAGTCGGAAAATGTTCGATTTATCGAGGATGTTGATTTTACGAGGGAGATGTAGCCAAAAACTTTATATTTGAAAAGGAATATATTGATATTCTTATAGGTGTTATTGACATTGATTGGAATCTCATCTCTGACCTTGTTGAAGACACAACATATTAAAATAATGTTGGGGAGCCCCCTATACAAAAAATTATTCTAGAAGAACAAACTTTTTCATCTCAAGAACCTATGCCATTAAGGAGATCCGCTAGAGAAAAAAGAAGTACAGTTGCAGATGACTACATTATATTTCTCTAAGAACATGAGTAAGACATTGGAGTGATAGAAGATGATCCAATCAATTTCTGTCAAGTCATAGAAAATTTTAATTCTCAAAAGTAAATTGATTCCATGAATGAAGAGATAAAGTCAATGAAGGACAATGACGTATGAGGTTGTCTCATTGCTAAAAGGTGCGAAACCTATTTGTTACAAATGAATATTTAAGATCAAGAGAGATTCGAAAGGTAATTTAACACATCTTGTCACAAAAGGCTTTACATAGAAAGAAAGCATCACCTATAAAAAAATTTTCTTTTTTGTTTCTTTGAAAGACTCTTTTAGGATTATAATAGTATTGGTTGTGCATTTCAATCTTGTGTTGCATTAGATGGATATGAAGACAACATTTCTCATTGGTGACATTGATGAGCACTATATATATAGTGCAATCAGAAAACTATGTCAGCAAACCTAAATAATATAGTTTGCAAACTTAAGAAATCCATCTAAGGGTTCAAGTAAGCATGTCAATAATGTTATTTTAAGTTTCATCAAGTGATCATCTCATTTGGTTTTGAGATGAATTTGGCTTATGATTGCATTTACCATAAGTTATGTGGGAGTAAGTACATTTTTTTGGTTTTGTATGTCGATGACATTTTGCTTTCTAGCAATAATATAAGTTTATTGCATGACACTAATAGATTTATGGCTAAGAATTTTGAGATGAAAGATCTTGGTGATGCTTTTTTTATATTAGGTATATAGATACATCGGGATCGGGGTATTCTTGGATTATCATAAAAGAATTATATAAAAAATGTTCTCAAGAGATATGACATGCAAGATTGTAAACCGTGATACCTTTGTGACTAAAGGAGATAGGTTTAGTCTTAATCAGTGCCTTAGGAATGATTTTAAGGAAAAGGAAATGTAAAAAATTCTTTATGCGTCAACAGTAGTAGGTTTGATGCATGCTAAGGTTTGTTTGTGACCTGGTAGTGCGTACATTACTAGGATGTTGGGTAGATATTTAAGTAATTTAGAAGTGAATTATTAGAAAGTAGCCAAACAAGTCTTGCAGTACTTACAGAGAGCAAAAAGCTCACATATCAGAAATAGGATTAGCTTGAGATCATTAGGTATACTAACTTTGATTTTGCCAGATGTTAAGATAGTATGAAATCCATTTTCGGTTGCATCTATCTACTAGTTGGGAGTGTTGTCTCCTAGAAGAGCGCTAAACAATCTCTTATAGGCTCTTCTACGATAGTAGCAGAGTTCATAACATGTTATTAAGTATCCAATTATGGAATATGGCTGCAGAATTTTATCACGGGACTATGCATAATAGCTGTTATTGATAGGCCATTTAGGTTATTTTGTCAATAAATCAGTAATGTTGTATTCCAACAACAATAAGAGCTCAACGAAGTAAAAGTATATAGACATTAAGTTCCTAGTTGTTAAAGAAGGAGTTCAAAGTAGACAATTGTCTACAGAGTATGTTGGTGCAAACTCCAAGATAACGGATTTACTTACTAAGGGATTGTCACCCAAAATATTTCATGGGCACACTGTTCATATGGGTATCGTATCATTAAAGAATATTAGTAGCACTTTAATTTGTTTCTTTTGCATCTTTTCTAATCTTCATTGAGTAATAAAATTAATCTTTTTCTTCATTTTGCATAAGGAAATTTGTCACAATAATAAGTGTAATTGCGGGTGAGAGGCCATAAACAATTCTTAGTTTCTGGATAGCGGCTGCCTTTTAAGATTTTAAATTAAGTAGCACCCTTTCCTATTTTTTGCTCCTAATAATTGATAACTTGTTCTCACACTTCTACATTTACTCTTTATTGTGTGCTAATCGTTGTGCTTCATTCAATTTATAAGCTTTTGAAACCATAAAGTTGTTTCTTGTATATATGGCCGATTTTGTTACAACTAATTGATCAATTTTTTGCTCTATTTGTTGAAATCCACCTCGACCCCACACAAGATTAAATATAAGTTAAACTAAAGTCACCTCAAATTTTAAATTAAGAACAAACTTTTTTGGAAAATTTGTATTGATGTTGTATTGATATAAGTTAAACACTTAAACTAATCATTTTTCCTAATGAGTTTATTCATTTACCTGTTATTTACCAGATTGGACAGTCAACATATAATCACACATGACACATGTTTGTTTTCTGGCTCTTTGATTTCAAATCTTATATATAATCCAAGGGTCAGCTCACTACCTGGCAATTTATGGGGTTCTTTTAATCCCGGGTAACCTAGTTTCGGGCTTAAGCGAAGAACAATAGGCAATAAAACCGGAGGAGAGTAGAAGGTATATTTTCAAAGGGGAGAATATTTCGAGCTCATTAATTTACTCTCTACACACTCTATTAGATTAATTCTTAGTAAAATTATTTAAGTAGTCATGTTCTATTTCTTCCGCAAACTTTAATTTTCCTTTCCCTCACCAGTGTATTATTATCGGAATATCAATTTGCAAATGGATTTAATGTACTTGTTTAAAAAAAAAATCAATTTCCCTATTATTATGACCTATCAAAATATATGAGAAAAACAATGCAACTGGGGAAAAGTAAAGATAAAAGAAACGTTGATAATTTTGGAAGTAAAAAATGTTTAGAACTATAATAATAGGCAGATATATGAAAAGGTAGTTTATGCTAAATAAAAAGAAAACAAGATGGCTGATATAGAGAAGAAATGAAATGGTTAAAGATTCAAAATAACTATATAGTAAGAAGGAAAACGCCCAAACAAATATTCTTATTGAGGGTAGTTTCATAATTTTTAGAAATACATAAAGGGTGGGTTATTTGAACCCACCGAATTAGTCACTAAAATCACTTTTGAAAATAATTTTTTATGACTAAAATGCTCTAAATTAAATTACAGTTATAGACATTAAAATATAATAAAAAAGAAAAACAAAATTTTTTACTCTTTGAACCTATCTTTATATTCAACACAATTTTATTAAAGTCTAATTATATTTTCATTAAACTCTAATCAATCAAGAGGTGTGATTCATCTGTCAAGCCATATATTTTTGAAATAATTTTATATTTATTCACTCTTTAAATATTTCTTTCTTATGGTATTGCTCCATTACATGAAAAATTTATGAGCAATCATTAGTTCACTTTGTCAATTTAAATTTAAATTTAGGAGCAATCATCGTAAATATGCAGTCCTTAACTAAGAAATCAAGCCTACTAACATAGCTTGATGATAGCAAGCCTAAACAATGGAGAAGCATCCATTTCGACTCGTTATGCCTTGTTGGGTGAGCTTTCATCATTTCAGAACTTCTGAATCGTAAATGGAAATTATATTGTTGAAAACCACAAAAAGGATGCCCTATGAAATCAAATTCTTCAAAAAAATTTCTTCCCCCCCGGGGGGGGGTTCAATGAAACATTTATCATATAGGTTTAATAGTAAAATCACTATTGTTATAAATTTTGGGTTTAGTGCGGATATACTATGTATTTAAGTGGATTTATTGAGTAAAATTTAAAATTTCAAAATTTGAGGATAGATTTGTTTAGTAAATGTGTCTAGTAAGTAATTTGGTGGGTTCAAATAACCCCATTAATACATAAATAAAATACTAATTTTTATAAGATGAGGCTATTTGAACTAACCATATTATTCTATATGACTATTTTTTCATAAAAGAATTTAATTACTAAAATGTCCATGAGTTAAATTACTATAATAGACAATAAAATATAACCCATTGAACTTAGCCTACCCTCTCCACCATCTATGAACTCAGTTAAATTGATTTTTCTGCAAAAAGAGTAATAGAGAGCAAAGTTTAAATTTTATCTCATTTCTTTTTACCTTTTGCCTATGCTCTTCCGAATACACTTTTATAGCTATATTTGCTTTTAGATTGTAAGAAAGGTTTATTGAGAAAATAGATTTAAAGAGTATTTTAAGACTTCAAATAACCTCACCCCCTTTTTACATCATCACGGTTTTCAATCACTGAAGCCTCACGTGCCAATTCAGTGCTGCTGGATCTGATCGCACAGTTTTCACCATGTAATTATGATGTCTTATTACCTGCAGCGTCCCAAAGCCCATCATCAGATTTGGATCCGGGGAACGGTATGGCCTCGTTTTCACAATGAAGAATAAAAAATGTCCAAGCGTTTGAAGTTGACTCATATACTCTTCCAGATAGCAGCCCAAATAGCTCTCTTGCGTTGATGGACATTGGGTCCGATCAACAACAAAACTTTATCACATAATGCCAATATCCTTTTGTATTTTGCCGTTTGTTGCAATGTTTTAGCATTTTTTTGTTTCTTTCTTTGTTGCTTGAATGGTATCTTACTTTGTGGCAGTAAATCAGGAATTGCCACACGAATTATGACAGGTGTTAGGAAAATTATTATTCAGGCCAATTATTACCCTTAATTTAATTAATTTAAATATAAGGAATAAAAATTATAGAAAATAAAACGCAAACATTTTTACTTAATTTGAATAGCTCAGATATTAAAGAATTCACTAAGTGTATAATATTTACTACTACAAAAATACAAAAAAATGACCCATATGTTTTGATGATTTTTGTTAACAACTGTTATTTAAAATATTTGATGATGATTATTATATGAACGGTCATAATATCTAACATTTATAATAATGGTTCTATTATGTGATAGTCATGAAATACCAAGCTAAAATATAGTTTTACTTTTTAATGACAGTTCTACATAAAACGGTCATTGAAAATACAAAATAATCTAACATTTATAATGACGATTTTATTATATAATAGTTATTAAAGGTCAAGTTAAAATATAGTCTTACTTGTAATAATAGTTATGTAAAAAATGTTATTATATATCTAATTAAAATATTAATGACAATTATTAAAGAACCGTCATTAAAAGTGAAATATAATAATTGTTAAGAAAAATATCTTGCATCGACTGAACTTGGGTTAAGTATGCAAGACTTGAACAAACCCTAACTCTTGGGCTAACTTTTGAGTTGTGTTAGGCTAATGTATTTATATATGGTATTAAAGACAAATTAAACTCATGAATGAGTAGGCCTACACTATCTTATCACATTACAAGAATCAGTCAAAAATCTGGCCTACACATGATGGGGGTGTTAAGGTGACAGGGGTGTCAAGAAAAATATCTCACATCGATTGAATATTGAACTTGGGTTAAATGCATAAGACTTGTCATTAATACTTTAATTTAATATATTAGAATTTAAATTTTGCAGCAGATTTTTTTTTAATTGTGTTGACTGTGCTTTTTAATCCACCAGGACTGATCTAAGCTATTAGTGTATTTGGGAAAACATTTGCAGCTATTAGTGGATATATGGTGCTAATATTAGACTCGATATTTCTTACTTGTGGCTTGGTCTGGTCATTGAAGATATTTTCCTTATTGGTAATTTCTATGCTGTAAAATTGAATTATGCAAGTATGCTTCTGCATTTGCTAATTTCAAATGAAAAAAATTATGGTGCTGTTATAGGGTTCAAATGAATTGATACGATCTTTCCGTACATATCTTCAAACAACGTGCACGAATAGAAAATAAGCTATGATACAATATATATTAATCATGTTAGAATTGCGCTAATGATTTGTTTCTTTCTATTAATGCAAAAAGTGTGGAAACTTGGCCTTCTTCATATGTATGTCTAGCATGTCGATGCAAGATGATTTAAAATTCAATGAAATGACTTTCATTTCTTTTTTTAAAGAAAAACTATCTTGGTAATTTACAAATAGCTGATTTTACCCAAACATTGTGCGTTGAAGCATGTAAGTAATGGTGCAGGAATGGGAGGGGAGGATGAATGTTGGCATGTCGAATTCTGTACAACTGCAATCCGTGAACTTGTCCGAGACATGGCCATTGGCAAAACTAAAGCTTCTGAGAAAGCAGATCGTGCGACTGTTGAACAGGTGATATCTTGATTATTTTAAAATCTATTTTATTTCTCGAATACTCAGAGATTAATAGCTGTTTTTTGTTAGTGCGTGTGTACTGTTGGCTAACGGTACTTTTCTATTTAATCCATTGTTTTGTTCTTCAGGCTATTGATATGGTTTTATTCAAAATGCTAAATCCGGGTGTATTCCAATGGCTGCATTTCGACAGGAAAAGAAGTATGTAGTGCTACACTTCTTTTTGACTTTTTTATTTAATGGCAATCCAATTTGCTCCCCATTCATGTGAGCAGGGTTCGAACTCTAAACTTTTTGTATTCATTGAAAGAGAATTTACCATCGTAGAAGGCATTTTAATGATTTTTTGAAGTTCATCTGTCAACTATTCTGTTCTCTCAATTACAACTAGTTTCAATCGCAACTATTGTGAAGTCTGTACGTTTGAGGAACATGTCTTCTATGTCTAAAGCTGATTATTATTATTATTATTATTATTTACAGGCCAATGTTTATCATACAGCAAAATCTGATGGTCAAAACTAGCTATCAAAGTGTACAAGACTTTCGTTCTGTTTTTAAATATGACCGTTTCATGTGTATAGTTTTCTTTTGCAAAACTGAATCGCTACTGAGTTGCATTTATCAGATTGAATTAATCCTATAGCTTAATGTTCCAATTTAAGTTTTCGTTTCTAAATAATGACAAGGACCGAGATCGGTATGTCCAAGGTGACTATCGTTTCAGATATGGATACTGCAAGCACAATCCAAGGAAAATGGTGAAAACTTGGGCTGAAAAAGAAACGAGGACCATCAAATTGACTAGGATCAATGGTACAAATTCTTTGCTGAATATTTATTGTCGCGTTGGCAAGCAAGGTTTATTTTAAACATGCTGCATATTTTCATCGATTGAGAATATTGAATCAGTAGATTGAGTGATAATATATGCAAATAGCGGATGTAAGTAATCACTGGCATAATATATTTTGATTCTAAATTGCCATAGCTATAATGTGTGATTTCGAATTTGAATTATACTTAAAATCTATGACATGTTTGCACGGTTTGATCTGGGTGGGGTGATAGGAAGTAGACGATTGTGTACTTAGCTTTTTCATTGTGCTATTTGATGTTGAAGGTTGTCATTGTGATTCTAGTTTCTTAAATTGCCTGTTCCTTCTAATACAAATTGCTGTAATGCCTTCTTCCTTTTTTCTTTTTTTGTATCTCAAATAATACTTCAAAGCTGATAATATAATTTTTATGCAGCCAAATTGATAGTCTTGTTTATTTGTAAGGCATATCTCTGCACTATTAGGTGGTGACATGGAAAGGGTCTTAAGCATTCTTTAAATACGATTTCTTATTTCTTGCTCTCTTTTCTCGTTTCGTTAGCATGATTTTTTCTGTACTTCTTACTTTCTTTTTCTAAGTAACTTTTTTTTAAGTATATATGTAGTGAATTTGATCCCAATTATTAAGATCAATCCCACCCCAAGATCTATTACTCTCTAACTCAAGAACAAATTTAACCAAGAGACACAATCACAATCTATGAGAATCAAGAACCAAAAACAAAAAACCAGATCCAAGACAAAACGCACAAGAATTAAGTAGTTCAACACCAATCAATGATGCCTACATCCATTGAGGAATCAGCACTGTGTTTTCCCTTCTATTGATTTCAAGAGTTATAGAGAAGAAATGCAAAATATAGAGATTACAAGTAACTAACTTTCTCTCACTCTCTTCTACAATATCTCTCTACTAATTTGACTTAGTGAAACTCCAGAAGCTCAACCCTTTTATAACCAATTTGCTAGGTTTATTCCCCTAGTTGTCTTTCCCACCAAGCTTAACTGTCTCAACAACCTTGATCATGTGCTTGCAGCATGACTTTATAACACAGCTTTAAGAAACGGCAACTCCCCTAGTCATTTTATGTAGTAAAACTATAACTCTGATCACGTGAATTACTTACTGCCTTTGGATGACAGTTACGACTATGTCGATTTCAGTTTTGGCTCTAGTAAATGACATTTATGCTCACAAACGAATGACATATGACTCAATCTCCTCTTTAAACCTCATTGGCTTTGCTCTTGGCATCCCTTCTTTGATCTTGTATATTTATTGGCAGCTTACAATCTTCCTTTCTCTGGTTTTCTGATTAGCTTCCATGTGTCATTCTTCATAAGAGACTCAATCTCCTTATCCATGACCCTTTTCCACTCCAGGTTATACTTGTTTGTGATTGCTTCTTGATAAGTTCTTGGTTCATCATCATTAATCTCATGAACAACTGATAGGGCATAAGCAATTAAATTTGCAACCGCATACCTCTTTGGTGGTCTAATTGCTCTTTTCTTTCTATCTCTTACTAGTTGGTAAGTATCACCCTCATCCTTAGTTGATTATGACTCTTCCACAACATCATGTTCATCATCAACTTTTCTTGATTCTTCTTTAGTGAATGATTCAGCCTTCTGATAGTCAACAAGCTCTACCTTAAATTGGATTTTATCATATTCAATTTTTGCCTTATCTTCTCTGATTTCAGAACTCTTTAAATTGTTCAATATTTCTGTTTCATTGAAGGTTACATCCTTGCTTATTATACATTTTGGTGGTTTAAAATCAACACACCATGGCCTATAGACTTTAACACCACCAGGATAGCTCATAAATTTACACCTAAAAGCCCTTGCTTTTAACTTTCCCTACTCACATGTGCATATGCTTGACAGCAAAAAATTTGGAGCTTAGAGTAATCAGCTACTCTCTCTGACCGCAATTCCATTGGTGTCTTACACCCTATAGTAGTTGATGGACTTCTGTTCACCAAATAACAAGTAGTGTTTAAGGCTTTTGCCTAGAAAGTCTTGGGTAATTTTGAGTGAATTAGCATGCATCTCACTTTTTCCATTAAAGTTTTGCTCATTCTTTTAGCAAGGGCATTTTGTTGAGGTGTATATGCTACTATTTTGTGCCTCAAAATTCCATTCTTCTCACAATACTCCTCAAACAATTTATTGTAAAATTCCAAACCATTGTCTGTCCTAAGCACTTTCACCTTCAAATTTGTCTGGTTTTCAACCAAAACCTTCCACCTTTTGAACCTTTCAAGGACTTCATCTTTGCTCTTCAAAGCATAAACCCAAACTATTCTTGAAAAATCATCTATAAAGGTCAGACAGTACTTACAACCACCGAGAGATGTTACCTGTGCAGGTCCCTACAGATCAGAGTGTATATAACCAAGCTTTTCTTTGGTAGTATGAACTGCAGCTTCAAACTTTAACTAGGAAGCCTTGCTTAATATATAGACTTCACGGAATCCTAAAGAATTTAGCCTGTCATTTCCAAACACTCCCTGCTTATGAAGCTCTTTTAAAGCTCTCACTCATATGCCCCAACCTCAAGTGCCAAAGTTTAGATTTATCTTTACTATTTTCAGTTATGCTTGCCTTTCCAATGGTTATTTGTCCATCTAGCACATATAAGCTATTTACTTTGGTTACTTTCATTATCACCATTGAGCCTTTTATTACTCTTAATACACCTTTCTCAGCCTTGTCAATACATCCCATATATTCCAGCATCCCAACAGAGATCAAATTCCCCTTCAAGTTAGGAATATGTCTGACTTGTGTGATTTCTCTTATCACACCATTAAACATTTTAATGTTGATAGACAATCCCAATACCTATTATTTTACACATAGAGTTGTTCCACATCAACACCATACCACCATCACATGACTGATATGAAGTAAAATATGTTTTATTAGGACACATATAGAAGGTACAGCTTAAGTCAAGAACCCACTGACCTTGAATCTTATCTTTTGAGGCTATGAGTACTGTAGCTATTTCATAATTGGTTTCATCTATGACAATTGCTACATTCCCTACCTTATCCTTTGAATCTTTGTTTTTAGATTTCTTTTCAAGAAAATCTCTTTTGAAATGCCCTTCCTTGTGACACTGAAAGCACTTAAGATGCTTATGTTTTTATTCGAATCTCCCTTGCTTCTTCCTTTTGTTTTCCCTTTTTTCAGATCTGCCTCTAACCATTAAACCCTCACTTGACTCACTATTAGTCATCTCTTGCTTATCTTTTAGTTTCTTTGTGGCAAGAGCTTATTTAACCTCTTCCAAAGAAAGTGTTTGTTTCCCATATAATAAACATCAGCAAAATGCTCATATGATTTTGAAATTGAGCTGATTAACAAGAGTGCTTTACTTTCATCAGTTAAACCTTTATCAATTATATCCAGAGCATCACATACTTTGTTGAATTCATCAATGTGTTCATCAAGTGATGATCCCTCAATCATCCTTAATGAAAACATTTTCTTTTTAATATACAGTCTGTTAAAAAGAGATTTTGCCATGTAAAGACTTTCCAGCTTTGCCCATAAGTTTGCAAGAGTTCTTTCTTTAGCAACCTCCCTTATCACAGAATCTCCAAGGCTAAGAATGATAGCACTCCTTACCTTCTTGTCAATCTCAGCAGCCTGTTCAGGAGTTATTAAGGAAGAAGCCTCTCTCTTGGCGACTGGTTCAAGGGCATCTCTCAAACCTTGAGTGATCAGCAAAGCCTCCATCTTGATATTCCATATATTGAAATCATTTTGCCCAGTAAACTTCTCTAGATCGATCTTGGTTGCCATTTCTTGAATCTTGAACACAGAGAGCAGTGGCTCTGATACCAATTTGTAATGAATTTGATCCCAATTATTAAGATCAATCTCACCCCAAGATTTATTACTCTCTAACTCAAGAAAAAATTTAACCAAAAGACATAATCACAATCTATAAGAATCAAGAACCATAAACAGAAAACTAGATCTAAGACAAAACACACAAGAATTAAGTAGTTCAGCACCAATCAATGATGCCTACATCCACTGAGGAATCAGCATTGTGTTTTCACTTTTATTGATTTCAAGTGTTACAGAGAAAAAAATGCATAATACAGAGATTACAAGTGACTAACTTTCTTTCACTCGCTTCTACAATATCTCTCTGCTAATTTAACTTAGTGAAACTCTAAAAGCTCTGCCCTTTTATAACCAATTTGCTAGGTTTATTTCCCTAACTATCTTTCTCGCCAAGCTTAACTGTCTCAACAACCTTGATCACGTGCTTGCAGCATGACTTTATAACACAACTTTAAGAAACGGCAACTCCCTTAGTTGTTTCATGTAGTAAAATTATAACTCTGGTCACGTGAATTACTTACTGCCTTTAGATGACAGTCACGACTATGTCAGTTTCAGTTTTGGCTCTAGTAAACGACATTTCATGCTCACGAATGAATGACATATGACATGTCTCACTCAAGTTTTTAGTTCACATTTCATCAATATCGTTTCATTAGCAAGTATTTTCTTTTTATTAGCAAGTATTTTGGAAAATGTATTGTCATTTATTATCAAATACTTATTTTTGTAGTTTGAAACTATATAATTAATATATTTCTCATTTTTTAGTTCTACAAAACTGAAAGTCACACTTAATAAGAGATCAATAAAGTTAAATGCGAGTGGCTTACATGTATAACATAGCAACTTTCTACCATACATAAACACATGGTTGACAAATTTGAGGTAAGTCTATTAATTAATAGTGATTTGGTACTTTAAGTTTCGTTTTACAACTTAGGGCACTAAAATGATTTAATTATTATGACTTATAATATATGAATTTATCTTAATTTCTCTTTAGTCTTTGTAAGAATAATGTAGATTGCTAACAGTGGTGAGATTCATTTGCAATTGAAGACTTGATGAGAAATTAGATGTACTCACGCATGCCAATTTTGTGGGTTGCTAGTAGATTCATTAGTAGATATTAAAGAGTTTTGAGAATTTGATGTAAAAGCTAATTGGCATTTTGTCAAATTTTAATGATTGTTAGAGATTTTTGTAGACCTATCTTTTCGTGTATGAAACATTTGTGAAAAAAAATTATAAAGAATTTAACAGGAAATTAAAATTAAAATAAGGGCTTGAAATGGTTTAAAAATTTCCATATTTATTTATTTTTTAATAATCAACAACAACAATGATGGCTATTTGAAAAGAACTGTTGTTAAATGTAGTGTTCAACAACAAAGATGATAGGTGTTTTTCTAAATCATCATTAAATGTTGTTTTAATATTTAATGATGATTCTTATAATAAACTATCACTAAAACAACACATTTAATGATATTTTTTTAAAAAGAATAATCATAAAAAATTAATGAAAGAGTATAATAAATGATGGTTATTAAAATAACCATCATTACATATATGTGTGTGTGTGTGTGTGTGTGTGTGTGTGTGTGTCATGATGGATATTTAAAAAACCATCATGAAAAGTTTACTCCTTTTAATGTCACTGCCTAAGTTGATTGTTTCAAAATGGTCATCTTATATCATTTAAAACTTTCATTGTTTGCCAATTTTCTAGTAGTGATTACAACTTATTCAAAATCAAACCTTACACAATTGTGGCCATCTCAATTGAATCAACTTAATCAAACTTGCTTAGTGAGCACCACTTGTCTTCTTATTATCTACAACCTTTATATCTTGTTTGATCCTGATGTGTGTAAGAATTACACAAATACCTACCAATAAAAATTCTCATTTGGAGTGCTGTCTTCCTTTCATTTTCTATCCCCTACTTTCTTCTTAATTAATAATCTTCTAAATAATTTTTAAATTTATTAAAAGTAATGATATTCTTGTGCCCTTCAAGCATGCATATTTATGCTATTATTTTAATTTTTTAAAAAACTTTAGTTTTAATTTTTTTGGTTAATTTTATTTTTATACTTCAATTACAAGTTATGATATGAATTTTTTATATTTCTTATAATGTTCAATTAAAGGGATTCGTGGAGCTGTTTTATTGGAAAAATATCCTATAGCAGTTTAGAATAGTCACTGGGCATCCCTTAACTCTTGAGCAAAGTTTTGAGTATGAGTTAGGCTCATAAACTTTTGTAAGTTTAATCTCTAGTACGATATAGTTGCTGCTAGCACTTGTAACAAGTACATATAATAAGTCAAATATATATATCCAACTATCAATATGTTTTTTTTTCTGGAATAGTTGTTAATACTTACTGGCTCATATATAATATTTATATGAGATTCTGGATGTGAGACCTATTGTGTGTGTATATTTATATATATTAATCATGCTTAGAATGAATTGGCATTGCAACAATCTATGTTGACGATATGAATTTGATTAGAATTCCTAATTATCTACAATTGCTAACAAGATTTTAGAAAAACTAGACACTTTCTTGGGCTGCTGATCGAGCACAAATCTAATGGTATATTTATCCATCAGTCAAATTATACTTAAAAGATACTAAAATGTTTCAATATGTATGAAGCTTAACCATTGAGTACCTCAATGGTAGTTCAATCTCTTGATCCCAAGAAAGACCTATTTCATCCTAAAGAGCATGATGAGCAAGTACTTGGTCTATAAGTACCATATTTGAATGCTTGGCGCTCTGATATATTTAGGTCAATGTCATAGACAATGACATAGCTTTTTCTACAAACATGTTGGCAAGATTTAGTTCTAAACCAACTGGGCAACATTGGAATGGTGTTAAATAAATTTTTCGTTATTTTTATGGGACTATTGATTTGGGTTTTATTTCATTTTAATGAACTAACAAAAAACTAGGTCATGTTGGTTATGCATATGCATGTTACTTATTTGAGCCTCATAAAGCTCGTTCACAGATGGGATATATTTTTACTTAAACCGATATAGTAATTTGTTGGAAATCTTTGAAGCAAATTCTTGTGTCTATAATCTCCAATCACTTAGAGATTCTTGCATTATATGATGCAAGTAGAGAATGCATATGGCTATAGTCCATGATTCGTCATATGTAAAGTGCTTGTAAATTATCTTCAGGTGCGAATATTCCAATGGTGATATATGAAAATAATGCAGTTGGTATAGCTCAACTCAAGGGAGGATATATCAAAGGACGAAGCATATCTCACAAAAGTTCTTGTATATTCATGGGCTGCAATAGAATAAGATTATTGATATCAAGCATATATATGCTCCACATATGATTTTACATATATGTTTACTAAAGCTTGACCTATATCAACATTTGAAAAAATAGCATATGGCATTGGCATGCATTGGTTAAACAGAGACTATCGAGTGATCATCAGGGGCAACACCCATTAGGGGGAGCACTCATCAGAAGGAGCATTATCTTGCAAGAGAGGAATTTCTACAGCTAAACTAGACAAATGTGCATTGAACTCTTTTTCTCTTTGACCAAGTTTTCCCATTGAGGTTTTACTAGAAAATTTTTTTAAAGAGGCAGTCTTGAATATTTCTTTTGCTTGGGTTTTTATCCAAATGGGTTTCCCTAGCAACAGTCGAGTACAATTATCATAAAGAAGTGAATATCCAATGGGGGAGCATTATAGTAGATGTTTATCCACTTCAGTTTAGCTAATTAATATAGCATCCTAGAAAACTTAGTTAATTAGGCCAGTTAGGTAAGTTACCTATCAAGACTTAGCTAATTAGGTCAGTTAGGTCAGTTACCTATGAAGACTTAGTTGATTAGGTCAGTTAGCACAGTTACCCATGAAGATAAAACTAGTTAGATCAGCCAGCTAAGTTACCTATGAAGACATAGCTAATTAGCTAAAATAAACATCTATTTATGTGGTTAATTTTTATTAGTAAAAATACCTATAAATAGGCTTTTGAATCTTTATATTTAATATAATTGTATAATAAATCTACTTAGAATAAGGTCTTTTGAGATTGAGGTATTGTATCTTTTAAGCTACAATTATTGTAAAAAAAAACTGTAATTATGAAACAAAAGTTAAAAATATATAGTAAATATAAATTTTAAATAATAATTTTGACAGAATTATTAAAGATATAATAGATTTTTTATCATACAAGTGAAAAATTATATTAACATAACATCTAAACTATAGCAGATAGTGTTTACGAAACATTTTATTACTGTAACTTTTAAATTACAGCTGTTCAATCTCAATACCAAACCATCCTAAGTTCGTATATGATTTCTAGTAGAATAATGAAAAATGAAATAAACTACACAGTAGCACTTTTCTTTAGAAGTATCAAATGAGTGTTACCTAATGTGTATTTATAATTTGAAATCCATTAAAAAATTTCTTTCCTTAACTACATCTAGCGCTCATATTTTCTATAATAATTACATTATTTACTTGAGTTTTCAATTTCTTCCTGTCTCTATTCAAAACACACCTTTCTTTTTTTTTTTTTTTTTTTTTTTACTTTGTCGTAGTATTCTTCAATTTTTATTTTTTATTTTATCATCAGTTTCGCCGCTTTTGCTTGTTGTTGTAATGTTGTCAACTATTTGGTCCAAGTAGATCCAGAATCCAGGGTGTCGGCTGTGGAAGGTGGACCATGAGTTACTTGCAACTCGTCCCCAATGTTCTCCTTCCACGCGTATATAGTAGAGTTGAGACTTTTGATGAAAAAGCTTACTTTTTTTTTCATTATTATTTATGAGATGTAAAGCTGGTTCCACTGGCTTCCACTCCCAATAAATAAATACTGAAACAATCCGTAGGTCGCAGGAAAAAAACAATTTTATTTTGATTATTGTGACCTAATAATGTTATCAACATTTGAGTTTTAAATTATGTCCAAATATCGTATGTTATTTATTAATTAAATGATAAATTTCATAATATATAAAATTACTTAATTATTATTTAATAGTGAATTTTATATTAATTGAAACTTAAATTAAAACTTAAATATTTAGATATCTATTATTATTCTTATAAATTCCAATCGCATGAGAATTAAAAATTATTATATATTTTTACATCATTTTGAAATAACAACTGAATACAAACAGAATATATACGTATCTAAAGCTATATACAGAATGAATTTTTGCAACGTTCAAAAGTAATAACTGCAATCTTTACGAACTTGTAGACTTTTAATTGTCAAAGAAGGGAATTTGGAATGATAAAGGGTTTAAAGAGAATCAAACTTGTCTTTTTTTTTTTTGTAATTTTATATATTGGTGAATTTGTAAAAAATGTAAGTGGGGTTTTGAACTTTTGATAGGACATTAAAGGCGTGCCAATAACACCACTCGTTGCTTTTATTACTACATTGTAGGCAGGAGCCGGATCCACATGTGTTTTTTTGTTTTATTTGCCTAGCAATTATCGGGGCACATGTTTATATTGAGATATGCTTTTTAAAGCATATTGATTTATTTACTTATAATAAATATAATTTTTAAATAATAAAAGATTTTAGATATTTTTCAAGCATTTCAATTGTATAAATATTTTGAATAAGTTCTGTTTAATTATATTATATGTCTTTATGTGATCATCATATGGATTCACAGAAAACATAAGTACAAGTTATCTTACGATTAAATAAATTAAGTTTGTAGTTGATAAATAGAGTTCGGCGCTCTATTTATGTTTAGACTATAGTAAATTAATTGAATGATTTCTTTTAATCATATATAAATTTACTTATGTAGTTTAACTACATTAAGTTGGATCACATATAAGATTTAATTAACTTTAAAATGACTGTTAGATTAATTAAATCTTATAGGTATTGATTTTATTGTGATCTCAATCTTGAGTTAATTATAGTTTTATGTTTATGATTGTCATTGCGTTTGAGTTACCAATGGGTGCGAGATACATTTGTAGTTAAAATTACCTGATATCTTGGTACAAGCAATTACGAGTGATTATTGTTAAAAATTATATGTTTATTAATGATAAAAAAATTATTTTGTACTTATATTATAATTTATAAGTATAATTATGTAACATAATGTGAATTTCTAATTATTTTTCTAAATATTTGATTTTGTGTATTTTTGTATGTTTATTAGGTAAAAATAATAATTTCACACAATTCGAGGCTCCAAACAAATGCACATTTGGATTCCAAAGGTCTGAGAGGTTATTTCATTGTCAAGGAGGATCTGCGATTTTTACTGTAAAATTATAAGTTTTTACTACAATAAGTGTGGTAATTGTAAAATTATAAAATTTTATTATGTTAGGTGTGTCAATTATTAGTGGAATGAGTTAGGTATGCTTGAGTGGATTAAGTTAGGTTTATGGTTTTGTTATTGGAACAAATGTATTGTTATGATGTAATTAGCCTTATTTATGTGTGTGGTGTGGATTAATCACGTATTAGTATAAATAGAGAGGGGGGTAGCACACCTCACTACACTTTTCTTCACTTCTTTCCCCTCAAATTCTTCTTCTTCTTCTTCTTCTCATCTCTCTTTGTAATATATTTTCAATAAATAAAATTAGTTTTATTTTTAATTTTCAAATACCATTTTTATGCATAATTTAATTTTAAATATTTTTATTTCAATTATGCTTGGCTAACTATTAATAGTTCGGGGAAGGTGAAACTCTTAATAAAAAAATATGGTTTAATCAAATTCTATTTTTAATTATATAAATTAAATTATTTTCTATTTAATTTTATACATATTTTATATTTTGAAATTTTGATTTATTGTAGACAAATAAGGGTGTTTGGCACAATAAATTCTTAATATCTCAATATAAGGTATGGTAAAATGGTATTTTAATTTATTGTAGACAAATTAAGTTTTGGCAAAATAAATACTTAATCCATAATAAAATTAATGAAAAAATAATGATAATTTATACAATTAATCTTTTGGGCAATAAATCTAAATAAAAATGACAAAAAGAATTTATTAAATTTTATTTACTACTAAGAGTGGATCCATAACCATAACTGATTTAATTTCATAGTTTCACTTAAATTAAATTGCATAAATTCAAGTTTTATTTTTATTTTTAGATAGAATAAAATAAACAAATTAAATGTTTTCTCTATGGATCGACCTCAGACTCACTGAGCTATTCTATAACAAGACACTCTTATACTTGAGAGTTAGAAATCACTTTTAAGTTGTGTCAATGAGCAGTGAGATTATAGATTAACAATATAGAATTTTTACAACATATCTTTTGACGAGTTTTCGATACTTGATAATAGAATTCTCTTGCTAGAGTGTAGCAACATAATTAGTATGTTAAAAATGATCACTAGAGAAAACCAATAAGTGTCAAGGAATAAAATGTAATTAAATTGATTGGACAATTGAGATATTAATTTAATTAGTGTCGCGATACAAAAGATTGTTGAGTAAAGAAATCAATGTGGCAGTCAAATTATTATTCGAGAACACTATCTTAGATAGAATACAATTATGGAGGTTAGTTCCAATCTTTTAATAGAATAGATTTGGAATTAAATAATTGAGCTAGTTTAATTATAGACTTAATTATTGTAATCACTATTGCATGTACCTACATGAGCTCATTTAATTGATTGCACCACTATTGGATTGCTAAGCAAGATAACTAGCTATTTGAGTTAAAAACATAAATAAAGTATTAGTGGGAGGCTCCATTTAATATGCTTATATGTAAGGGGCCTTGTATTATTTTACAAGTTGGGTCCCTATAACAAAAATAAGTAACGCCTCTTTTGGGCTTTATCTTATTTTAATTTAAATCAAACATTTTGATTTAATAGAATTAAAAAAGGGAGATAAATAAGTAGCCTAGGGTTTCCACCAATAGGGATATAAAAACCTTGCTTCCCTACAAAAAGAGATACAAGCGTCACAATATACAGATTAGAAAAAAAAAAAAAGAGTTGTTCTCTCTAACTTTGAGAAGAAAAATTTTCTCTTACTAGTTGCTTTTAATAGTGATAAAAGGTGTCCACACGTCAAGCGCAGATCAAACTTGAGTCATAATCTTAATCTGGAAGATCGTTGGTAATATATTGTGATCTAACAGGATTGGTGATGACAAATAGTGATTTGAGAGTCTAAACTTTTTCTACAAGAAAGTAGAGGTACAATTTCTAGATTATGATAATTTTATATATTGTATGAGAAATGCGATCTTTATATTTCCACTACAAAATTATTTTAAACCAGCAGTTTCTCCTTTTCATTTAAAATTCAATACAAATCAATTTAAAAAAATTGGCCCACATAAATTTAATTTTACAAATTTTCAAATAGTCTATCAAATACATTTACACTAAGTGTGGGGTCATTAGAACCATTAAAACACTCACCATACCCGTGTTTTTATTACCAATATATTTACTTTTAAGGACAAAAGAAAAATAGAAAGAGCAAAAGACAAAAAAATCCCTCATGCTTTCATCATTCACTGTTGTAATGGAGGTAAGATGAAATACAAAAAGTGACTAAGTGGAGATTAGTGAAGCAAATGATGAGGGTTATTTTTGGAATTTTAAAGGATTTGTAGAATATAATTTTATTTTTCAAATTTACACAGTGGGTTTATTTAAAAGATAAATGTGGAAAACAAAATGATGGATTCAAATAACCTCACCTTTTTACTAATTTCATTTTCAAATGCTACTTTTATAATAACTACCAAAGTCGTGTTCCATATTCACTAAAAACAAATTAAAAAACAAGGATAAAACTATGTTACCACATTAACCCGTCTTTTGATTTTTATGATTGAATCCCTTACTTTCTTTCTTATTTATAATTTAATCAAAAATATTATGATAACATCAGTCCTGTGCAAGTTGTCCCCAAAAAGTCAAGAGTTACAGTAGTTACCAATGCTAAAAATAAATTAATACCTACTCGAGTGACTACAGGATGGCTTGTATGTATTGATTATAGAAAGTTGAATTCTGTCACATGTAAAGACCATTTTCTTTTACCATTTATCGATCAAATGCTTGATAGGTTAACAGACCATGAATTTTATTGCTTCCTAGATGGCTACTCAGGATATAATCAGATTCCCATAACACCAAAAGATCAAGAGAAAACCACTTTCACTTGCCCTTTTAGCACTTTTGCATATAAGAAAATGCGATTTGGATTATGTAATGCACCTGCTACATTTTAACGATGCATGTTAAGAATTTTTTTTTATATGGTTGAATGATTTCTTGAAGTCTTTATGGATGATTTTTCTATTTTTGGTGATTCATTTGATCATTGTTTACATCATCTAACACTAGTTATGCAGAGATGCATAGAGAAGAATTTGGTCATAAATTGGGAGAAATGTCATTTTACGGTAAAATAAGGCATTGTTCTCGGTCACATCATTTCGAGCGAAGGTATTGAGGTTGATAAGGCCAAGGTGGATCTCATTTCCAATCTTCCTCCACCAAAAACAATCAGAGAAGTAAGATCTTTTCTTGGGCATGCGGGTTTTTACAGATGTTTTATTAAAGATTTTAGCAAAGTTTCTAGACCCTTATGCAATTTACTTGCTAAGGATGTACCTTTTATCTTTAATGATTTATATCTTGTGGCATTTGAGAAACTAAAGCAATTGTTGACATCATCACCCATCATTCAGCCCCCAAACTGGAACTTACCATTTGAGCTCATGTGTGATGCATCTGATTATGCAGTAGGAGCAGTATTAGGACAAAGAGTTGATCGAATTTCCCATGTCATTTGCTATGCTAGTATGACATTGAATGATGCACAGTTGAACTATTCAACCACTGAAAAAAAAAATGATAGCAGTATTGTTTGCATTAGAGAAATTTTGATCTTATCTCATTGGTTGTAAAATAATTGTTTTACAGATCATGCTGCTCTTAAATATCTTCTCATAAAGAAAGATACAAAAGCTAGACTAATTCGTTGGGTGTTACTTTTGCAGGAATTTGAATTTGAAATCAAAGACAAGAAAGGCACATAAAATATTGTGGCAGACCATCTCTCTCGTCTCAATTTTGATGCAATTACATAATCATTACCATTGAATGAATCATTTCCTAATGAACAATTGATGAGTGTGGAAGTATTACCATGGTATGCTGATATAGTTAACTATCTTGTTACATGTAAACTTTCGGAGCATTGGACTAAGCAGGACAAGGCCAATTTTTTTGTGAAAATAAAGAATTTCTTCTGGGATGACCCAATTCTGTTCAAGTATTGTACAGATCAAATTGTCAAACGATGTGTCCCAGAAAATAAATTTCAAAATATTCTTTCATTCTGCCATAAACAAGCTTGTGGAGGCCATTTCAACGCTAAGAAAACAGTTACTAAAATTTTATAATGTGGTTTCTATTGGCCAACTATATTTCGAAATGCTTACATTTTTTGCTCTTCATGTGACAGGTGTCAACGAATGGGGAGCATTACGCGAAGGAACATGATGCCACTAAACCTAATTTTAGTGGTTGAGATTTTTGATGCATGGGATATCGACTTCATGAGACCTTTCCCCTTTCTTTTGGCTATCAATACATATTGGTCGTTGTTGACTACGTATCGAAATGGGTAGAAGCAGTTCCATGTAGAACCAATGATCACAAAGTGGTGATCAAATTTTTGAAAAGCAATATTGTTTCACGCTTTGGATTCCCTCGAGTAATAATTAGTGATGGTGGAGCCCACTTTTATAACAAATCATTCAAAGCTCTTTTGACAAAGTATTCTATTACTCACAAAGTGGTGACCCCATATCATTCGTAAACCAATAGCCAAGTTGAGATCTTTAATTGAGAAATAAAGCACATATTAGAAAAGACGATGAGACCAAATATAAAAGATTGGTCATTAAGACTAGATGATGCATTATGGGCATATAGAATAGCTTTCAAGACCCCGATTGAGATGTCATCCTATAGGCTAGTATATGGAAAAGCTTGCCACCTACTAGTGGAACTCAAGCATCGTGCATACTGGGTCATCAAGAAATTCAACTTTGACATGCAGCAAGCTAGCTCAGAAAGAAGATTACAGCTAGCAGACCTTGAAGAAATTCGTAATGATGCATACGAAAATGCCAAGATTTACAAGCAGCGAATTAAAGTCTTTCATGACAAGCAAATTATGAGAAAATCTTTCACCCCAGGTCAGAAAGTGCTTTTATTCAATTCTCGTTTGCACCTATTCTTAGGTAAATTAAGCTTTCAATGGACTAGTCCCTTTATAGTTCACACTGGTTTTCCACATTGAGCAATTGAAATTAAGGATTCAAAGAACGGTGTAACTTTTAAAGTTAATGGTCAAAGATTAAAGTCATATCTAGAGTACCAACCACATGAAAAGGGCACCGAAATCAATTTGAGTGACCCGTAAAACTTGAACTGAGAATTTTTCTTATTTCTTTCTTCTTTTTGGTGATTTAAATTTTTGTAAAAGTGTGTTTATTTAATCATTCAGTTTTCTTTTATCACTTCTAACCATGTGTGCCTCAACTAGATAGATCTTCTTAAACATTCTTATATAACTTCAACATGTACAATCTCATTTGAGAAGCTAGATACGATTTTGTAAAACAAATTGTATTTGAAAGCTACAACCTCTAGAATTGGTATCCCACGTTGAAGATTTAGAAAAAAACCTCAAAAAAATTGAGGGAGGTATCAATGACACTCAAATAGAACTTGAGGTAAACTTAATAAGAGGACGATTGTGAAATTATTATTTTTCTTTTCTTTTCTTTTCTTCTTTATATTCTCTAGTTTATTACCCTGGTTAAGTGGCAGATAATGGTACTCCGTGACAATCAAAGTCGGTTACTTCAGTTTCCCATAATAACTGATATTTTAAGAAGAAGGTATGGACAGAAACTCGATTCTAGCAAAGCTTCACAAGAAATTTCCTTCACTTCCTCAAAATGCCCTCCTTGCAATCTATAAAGCTCGGTCCGAATGCATGCGATTGCTTATGAGAAATAATGTCCTTGCTGACATCCGTTGGTTAATCGAGGGCAAATTACGTTTGGCAAGTGAGTTGCCTCTTAAATTTATTGTATACATGCCTGGTTGTGGTAAAGGAAATTACTCAAGAAAACGAAGAGCTCCAAAACTTCATGTTGATTGTCATAAGTGTGCCAGGATGAATTGCGATAAAAATCCTTATTCTTTAGGAATAATGTCTGATAACAGGGAAGATAAGATTCAATTCATTAGGGATGGATTGAATAAAGAGTCATTGGATGATATCATTTTGTCTCTTAAAATGCATTGCAGTGGATATGTTCAAAGAGCAATTCTCCAGTTATGGCTATTATTTTCGAAAGAGTGTGTACGATTTAGTCTCGGGAATTTGACTATAAACGACATTGTTTGCCAATTTATAAGAAAACTAGATGGAAAGCCTATCCTCAACCCATAGAGGTCGTTCAAGCATTTCTGGACATAAAACTGAAGGAAGATGTGAGCCACAATCACAACTACCTGTAAATATCCTTTTACTGTTTTTTATTTTACTGTTGTTTTATCAATTGCATTATTGTCTTTAATAATTGATTGTTTTTTCTTTTTACTATTTCCTTTTTGGCTCTTGAGCCATGTGCTTTACGTGTTAATTGACACAGACATGCTACTTTCTATACAGCTGTAAACCATTGTCACTAAGATCTTTAATATATGATCCTTTTTTTTTAGACTCACAAATTATTTTTTAGAAGCATCCCAATGCCAGCTACTCCCAATAAATAATTCAAGAACATTTGTGCGCGTTCTAGGTTTCACTATGGCAAACATAAAGAATTCATTGAGGCAGCCATAGATCTTGGTCGAAGCATAGCAGAAAGAAATTTGCATTTGGTATATAGAGGAGGTGCCCGAGGGTTATTAAAATTGGTCTTAGAAGCTGCTTCTATTAGAGGGAGTCAGTGTTAAGCATCATCCCAAGAAGTCTAAAACTTTTAGGCTGTTCGTTTGACTCAACAACTGGCGAAGAGTTAGTCGTCTCAGGTATGCAAGAAAGAATAATTGAAATGTTGAATCATGCTGATGCTTTTATTTTCCTACCAGGAGATCTTACAACTCTAAAGGCACTAATCAAATTAGCATCTTGGGTTCATCTGAACATTCATCAGAAACCCATCAGTTTTTTAAATGTCAATAACTTTTATGATGGCTTTATCGCGTTTCTTAACCATGCAATAAAAAACCATTTCATCCCCTTCACAATGAAAAATTTTTTTATTTGTGCTCATACTACTAATGAGTTACTTGATCTGTTACAAGCTTATAGACTAAAGCCAGATCCCAAGACTCTTGTATTGGAATGGCCAATTAATGATGGTAACAGTAGCCGTAGTAAGAAGTGCAAATTTGATTTAACTCTCCGCTTATAAATATTTTCTTCTGTGATGCAGCACCCAAGTGATGTCTTCTAAACCTTATTTTCTTTCAAATATTGAGGACAATGTTTCGTTCTGGTTGGGGGGAGGGAATAGTTGACAATTATGGAATATCTCAATCTTGGTTTAGTTTTTAGTAATTTTTGTTGTAGAAACTAACTGTGAATAAATTTTTGAGTCGAAGATGGCTGAATATGGAGTGTAGTGACTCTAGAAATACATCTTTTTATTTAAAAAAAAAATCAGACATTTCTTTTAAGCTTCGACAGTCATTTTAAGTGTGATCTTTCTAACTTCATTTACCAATTAGTTTTTCTATGTCATTTTCATTGTTTTGCATGCATAATTTTCATGACTAAAATATGTTTGAGGGTAGAATTAAAAAAAAAAATATTTTGTGTGACCTTTTCATATTAGATGACATGATAACTTTTAAATTTTAGTATTGGTATTATCTTTGGTCTTGAGTTATGTTACACCATGTTTGTTACTCTACATGTTGATGTTGGAGACAAATATAAGTTTCTTGAAAGAATACACATATCATAATAAATGCCAAGTGAGTTTTTGAGCCTGTCATTTTTTTTAAAGAGTAACCCTTTTTGCCCATTCTTCATTCAGCTTAGCAGTTTATTGTTTTATACATTATCTCTATATTTCCTTGGAGTTAACGTTCTCTAAAAAAAGAAAAGTGTTTGTTGCTACATCTGAAGGTCCATCAATTAGTAAATATGGAAGATTATTTAGAACCCTAAAAGATGACAGAAAAGCCACCTTTGGTCCGTTTGAGCATTTCCAGCCAATCCTATTAATATATATTCATAGTTAACCACTTTGAGCCTTGAAAAAAAAACCTTTTACTTTTGTAACCTATTATCTCGACCCACTCCAATATGGAGTATCACCTTATATTTTGTATTTCCCACCACCCATTTATATTTGAAAATAGAGATAATTTTGCATTCATGAAAAAAGTTGCTATAAAAAAAATAAAAACAATATATATACATATAAATAGATAAATAAAATAATTTAAAAAAAAAAGAATTCAAGGGAAAAGCACCTAACAATTTCCAAAGTTCTCTATTTTTCAAACATATATTTTGCTTTTCCTATTATCCTTTCTTTGTTAGCCACAACTCTAGCCTACATTACGTCCTAATAAAATTCCTTCTTAATTTTAGGGAACTATAGTCTGAAGTAGAAACCAGTTATATGAGCTAAAAAGATGTGGTAGTACATAAGAAAAAAAAAGGAAATAAAAAAATAATAATAAATAAATAAATAAAGGATGAATACATTGGCTTAATTAGCATTTTGTTATTTTTAAGCTAAGGGCATATTTCTGTCATCTTGGTGAGAGTGTGTGATATTACTTCTTTATTATTTTCTCTCAATTTACCATTCACTGGAGTGATTATTTTTTTGTTTGATTTCTTTGTGAGAGTATCATTACTATCGATGAGATTTTGGGGTTTGACATGTTATTCTTGAAAGTGACTCGATTACTGTAGATGTGACAAAGTTTTATGGACTGATTCATGTGGAGAGTTGATGTAGGGATGATATTTTTTTAAACTGGAGATAATACTTATGCTTTTATTTGATTGTTATCATTAGTCTGATTGAATAAATACGACTATTTGAAAAAAAAAATCATCATTTTGGTTTGAATTTTATTTTCACTTAATTTGCTAGGGACTAGCAACAAGCTGGTTGGGGGGTGTGTTGAGTACTAGAAACTGTGTATTTATAATATAGAAAATCATCATTTTACACTCTATGTCTCACTAACCTCCCTATTTTTATGTCTTTAAGCCCCTTGTGATTTAATTTTGTATGTTTTATTTTAATTAAGTATTTTATGTATTATAGGGGACATCATGGTCATTTCACAATGAACAAGAGATCAGATAAAAAAGCGGACAGTAATTTTGAACTCAGGACAGTCGAAAACCTTAGGAGGAGCATAAAAAGATATATGGTATTGTTTACATATACTTTACTGTTTATGACAATGTTCACGGCACTGTTCACGGCACTGTTCACCTATACTGTATGATGATGTGGCAGTATTTGATTGGATGAATGATGTGGCCTTGACTACTTATGTGGCATTGATTGATGATGTGGTGTTGACTGATGACGTGTCACGATCCTATTACACTAAAATGCTGATGTGGCGTTGACCGGTGACGTGACAAAATGTTAATAGACTGAAAAAACATGCGTACAGTACATGCATATACACAGAATGACAACCCTGATGATGTGTTCCATCCAATAAGAACTTGCCACGTGGCACAATCTTGAATGTCCAAATTGTTTTAATCTGATGGTCATAATTTACTCATTGTATCTATAGAAAAGGGGCTCCCCCCTAATTTGACACACCTGAATCTATTTTTGAGCTCCATTTTCTGCATTTCCATCTCCATTTTGTATTTTCTATGTATTTTAATAAAATTTCCATTTTACCCCTACTTCAATTATGAGTAGCTAATTTTCTTTCAAGCTTTGGTTGAAGGTGAAGTCTCAACATGTTCCATGGGCTTAATTTGGTAAATTTACTTTTTCTTCCCCTTTAATTTATGTGGATGTTTTGACTTTTCGTAGATAGATAGTAATAATCTTGTCTAGATATCGGTTGGTATAACCACCTCCATAGGCAAGGTTATTACTATTTGGCACGGGAAGCACTTAGCACCATATCTATTAGAGTAAGGTTCATGAGGAGTAGAAAATCCCCCTGCATGATTTAATTGGTACTAATAATGAATGTTAAGCTGATAGTGCATGTTGAGTACAGATCCGGAGACCCAAGCACTTCATTTCGATAGTTTATTCCCCCCACTCTAATTTAAATCAAAAGATAGCATAAATCACTTTCATCCAACCACCTACTTAGAAAATTAATCCTACAAGTAATTAAAATTCACCTCCTCATGAGATCGACACTCGTCACCGTTGATCTATTCTATAATATATTCGTGCACTTGTGAGTTCAATAAAAGTTACACAATAGAGTCATGCTATTTTACATATGGTAGCATTAGTTCTTCTTAGAATCATTGCTTATCATCAACATTCTCTATTACCTCAATGTCATTTGGAGATTTATGTCTATTTTAATTCACCTTCAATTATCAGATATCTTAAACCCTTGATAGGTGATCGTTTTTTGCATTTGCGGATTGTCACTTTGATGAGACAATTTTCCCATCATTAGAAAATGAAAAGCCTCTTGAAGTAAGGCATCAATTTTCTTAGAAAGTTTCCACTTTGTTTCATTTAAATAATCCTCATACCAATCAATGTAAAAATAAAGTATGAAGAATAGTACATTTATGGCAAATTACAAATCAATTACGGATGCATTTACAAATATAGCAAAAGTAACCAAGTCACATTCCTTTTGCCAAAACACCAGCTTGAATGATTGTTCTTGCTAAACAATCAAGTGTAAAAAGTAGCCAATGAGTTATCTATTACACGTCATAAATGAGGTAGACTACTTGGTTCCAAGGATCGTGTGCTCCTAGAAAAGGAGAATGAAAGGTTAGGATCTTCTTTGAAATAATAGTCGAGCTATAAATGCACACATATTATTAGAATCAACAATTGCAAATAAACTAATGATCCCTGAGGAGACATTAATTCCTGAAGAGAAAACACAAAAATGAGGAAAAGTCTATAAATTATACTTATAGACTTATACAATGAAAATATGGGATTGTAATGAAAAAACATTAACAATGTATTTTCATTCATAGTAGCTACTAAAACTACAAATAATTTTGAGCTTCAAACTGTCGATAAATTTATACAAGGCATGATTGGCCTTAATATAAAGAAGCAATTCTAGCATAATTGACTTCTTCAGCTAAACATGAAGTTTTTTAACTTATAGTTTAGACTTCTAAAGATGTCAAACCAGTTGAATACAAGTGGGTATTTGTGAGGAAATATAATGAATATAATGAAATCACTAGATACAAAGCATGGCAAGTGGTACAATGTTTCTCATAAAGACCTGGTATTGATTACGAGGATACATATTCTCCAGTGATAGATACTATTATGTTTCAATTTTTAATCAATTTAACAGTCTCAGAAAGACTTGACACACGTCTCATGGACATAGTGACTGCATATCTATATAGGTCACTTGACACTGCTATTTACACGAAAATCTCTGAAGGGTTCAAAATGTTTTAAGTATGTAAATTACAAAATTATAATATGTGTTGAATCAAGCTACTATGATCTTGTATGGATTGAAACAATTTGGATGCATGTGATACAATCTTTTGAGTGAATATTTGGTTAAAGAAGAATATAAACATGATTCTAATTACCCATCTGTATTTAGTAGAAAATTTGAATCTAGATTTATAATTGTAGCAATTTGTGTTGAGGACACAAACTTAATTGGAACTCCTGAAGAGAATCTAAAAATTGTTGAATATTTAAAGAGAGAATTTGAAATGAAAGATTTGGAAAAAAAAATATTGTCTTGGCCTGCAAATCGAGGATAAACTTGTTTATGTTGAAAGAATCTTAAAACATTTTAATATCAATAATGCTCATCCACTAAGCATTCTTATGATTGTTTGGTCTCTCGATCCTAAAATATATCCATTTCAACCCAAAGAGGATGACAAAGAGATACTTGGTCTAGAAGTTCCATGTCTAAATGTCATTGGTGCTTTATTATTACTAGCACAATGCACTAGACCAAACATTGCATTCTTGGTGAACTTATTAGTGAAATTTAACTCACAGCCAATACAACGACATTGGAATGACATCAAACATATCTTCCAATATCTTCATAGAACAATGGACTTGGGGTTATCTTATTCAAGAGTGTTAATGGAAAATCCTAGTGTTATCAGTTTTACAGACACAGGCTACCTTTCTGATCCTCATAAAACCTGTTCACAAACAGGATATGTTTTTACTTACAATGGCATGATACTTTCATGGTGATCTGCTAGCAGACTTTCATTGCCACCTCCTATAATCACTCATTTATCCTTGCGTTACATGAAACAAATAGAGAGTGTATTTGATTGCTGTCTATTATCCATCATATTGAGAGCACATGCAATTTGACTTCCATAACGGATGTTCCAACATTTTTATATGAAGATAATGCTACTTATATCACTCAAATTAAGTGAGGATGGATCGAGGGAGATAAAAGTAAGCATATCTTACCAAAGTTCTTTTACACTCATGAGCTGCAGCAGGACAAAAATATTGATGTCAAGCAAATATGGTCTACTGATAATTTTACTGATCTTTTTACTAAAGCTTTGCCCACATCAACATTTGAGAAGTTAGTTCATAATATTGGCATGCATCGACTCAACACACGATCAAATTCATACATGAGCTTTGAGAAGATATTTCATCAGGGAAAGCATATATTAAATAAATGTGCAATGTACTATTTTTCCTTCAACCAGGTTTTATCTCACTGGGTTTTACTAGTAAGATTTTAACGAGACAATATCAAGCACATCTAATAATACCTTTACATTGTAAAATTATATGTAAACAAACGGTGAATCCTAGGGGAGTGTTGTAAATGTGGTGAAATCAACATTTATCCCACATGGGAAAATTGATACGCCCACTCCTTTGTGCCCTCTATAAATATGGGTGTTTAATTTGGAGCAGTGTTGTAGATTGAGAACAAAAGCTTATCAGTAATAAGCTACTAACAAGGTACTTGAAGTATTTTGTTAGATGTGAGAAGAGTGAGTTATAGCTTGGAAATGTGATTCGAGGATTATCTCCTCTTATAGCACATCTTAGAATTTCACTAAGAATAATGGCTATTTAATTGATAAATTTTAGCCACGTAGATTTTTTATATTTTGCGAGCACAAGCAAATTAAGAATTTATAAAGAAGCACACAGACATTACGTGGCAATCACTGGAACATCTCATTTTAAGGTTATATCTAGAATCAAAATGGGACATGATAAAAAAGAGCAATCAGCTTTTACAATCATATTCAAAGTGTTTATTGCAATTCATTTCTAATTGACGCCGTATAAAATGATTATCGAAGCAAGATCTCTGAATGTACGTAAACGAGAGAGAGTGTTCTTTTACGTTTTCTTTTTTAATTTTAATTGTGGATCACCAGCGTGTGGAAGTGTTTGACTCAATATGTTTGTTTGCAGTACCAAGTCCCAATTTGGCCACCCTGCCCATGCACCGCCGAAAGTAGAAGATGAAAAAATATGCTTTTCGAAAAAGCTCAACCCATATAATTATGGATTTTCAACCCGCAATTTGAGGGTTGAGTGGATAGGGTGCCAATCCAAGCCCACCCTGCCCACGCACCAACCAAATTAGAAGAGAAATGCTATTGAGTGTCGAAGAGAGATGGGGAGGGCGTTTGTTTGGCTGTGGGTGGGTAGCATACTTCGCGATTAAGTACTTTTGTTGTCCAAAACACCTTTTCCCTAATAAAAGCAACCTAATAAGGCCAAAGATTATGTTACATTTGCTGTACATTACAGCAATAAATTTTTAAATTCTTAAAAATATTAATAATTATAAAAAAGATAAAAAATATTAAAAATTTTAACTTATAAACTCCACACTACACCCAGCCTATATTGCAAGTATTTATTAATCTTTTTTGAAGTTTTTCATTTATATTTATAGCAAATTTAATACTAAATTTTTATTTTATTTCATTGAATATCCAACTTGTTTAATCTTATATTTATTGAGTTTTTATTCATTATATTAATGATTTCTTACTTTAATATATCATAATCTTCAATGTTGAAGTCTTTTATTAATTGTTTAACTTTATTAAATTCTTTACTCATTTGATCTCATAACTTTTTAATTTGTGTTATATTTTTTTATTGAAATTATTAATTTTGAATATTTCGTTTGCATTTTCTATATTATTTAATGATAAATTTGGGTTTCCTAATTCATTTAATAAATGTAGTGAAATTTATTTTAATTGATTATTTTCTCGCATGTCTAAATTATTGATCAAATCAAATGATTGAAATCTTTTGTAAGAAAATCCTCTTTATGTATGAGAGAATGTGGTAACTTATTAGTTTTTATATTTTGTGAAATTATTAGAGGTTCTCTTAATTTATTCATTGTACCATCTTTCTAATAATTCATTAGATTCATAAAAAATTTATAACATATAACATCTCTTATAATTCAAGATGCTAAATTTAGATTACAAAATATATATATATATAAAAGAAAAAATCTAATTTATGTCTTAAGATAGATAAGAAATTATAAATGTAGATGTAAATATATATTCAAAATTTTTAAATCTTTATAAATACGATAATCATTTAGAATTTTATAAAAATATAGTAAAAACTTTTAAAAAAATTTAAAAATAGATGTAGAAGAGATGAACATCAAAATTATTTAATTATATAAAATTAATGAGGACTTATTTGAAAAATATATATAAATATATGATTAAAAATAATTTTTTTTATAAATAATTATTACACCTGTATTTTATTTTCTGTGTTAAAATTATTATCATTCATTATATTAAAAAATATAAAAATCTAATGGCCCTTATTTATTGGATGTTTGGTACAACAAATGTAACATGAGCTTTGCCCTAATAAGACCCTAAATTAGGGAAAGTTTCAATTCTTTTGACATAACAGTAAATTAATGAAAAGTACATATTCCCCTTTTAACTGTGGCCAAATCGTACTACTTATCCCTGATCTATTTTGGATTGTGATATTTTCACCCCTTTAAATTTCGAATTTTTTTGCTTATGGATATTTTCATGGTATCCTTAAGTTGATCAATGCCACCCTTTAGATTTTTGAACGATCACCGGTGCCTATACCATTACCATTACTCACTTGAAATTTTGCTAAAGTAATATAACTACCATTCTTCTTAAAATGGCGTATTCATCCTTATTAATCTTTTTCTTTATTCTCTCTTTGATTTCGTTATTTTATCACTTTTAATTGTAAAATAAATTTCTCATCAGTGCCCTAATTACTATTAAATTTTTAATTATAAAAATAAAAATTATATTATTTTTCCAAAAAATCCCTTTTTATTATTGTTTTCCTTTTTATTATAATTATAATTATAAATTAATAAAATTTATGTGTAAGTATCTCGGACCATTAGTTATGAGATGCAATTTCCACTGAATTCTAAAAAGAACCTCCGACAAAACTTGAAGGAGAATTTGCACTTTTGTCCTAGTATATTCGTTTCTAAATTTGAATAATATCTTGGTTAATTTAGCGTTAGCCATTAGATGTTTTGATAATTTGCACCACGTGCCCTTTACTTTTGGGGCTGACTTTAGCAATCCTATCATCCCAAGCAGAATTCTTTTGAGTAATTTGCACCACATACCCTTTACTTTTGAGGGCTAAAGTTAGCAATCTTATCATCTCAAGCAGAATTCTTTTGACTCTTCAAAAAATAACAAACAACCGGAAAACTGTGTGTTATTTTGCAGATAGAAAATTCAAGAGGTTTGTTAATTTCCACCCTTTTGTAATAACTATTATAGCAGGATTTTTCAAATTCAATGGTCACTTGTTCTGATGGAAGATTTATTCGAGAATTGTATCAAGTACCTTCCTCGAATAATTAAATTTTCAAGCAGATATTTTTATAATTAATGAGCTTTCGTCACTTAAATAAATTCTTCTTTCTTCTTTTCATTTTTATTCGACACTTAATAATTTTTATTTGATCATTTAAATTTGTGGCTGTAGTTTATTCAACAAATTGTTTATAATAAAATAATGACAAAACTATGTTGCAACTATGTAAAGAACACTTTCAACTGGGAAGATTATAAAAACAAGCCTTCAAAATAAGATGGGAGACAAATTTGTTGCAAACTATTTAATTATTTACATCAAAAGGAAATTGAAGAAAGTTTCAGTTTAGAATCAATAATACATTATTTTTGTTTCTTGAAATAACGTAAAGCCCAAGTTTAGGTGACTTTCGTAGTGTTGTTTCTTTATTTGACTGTAACCTTTGAAAAATAAAATTAAAGACTAAAATGTATTAATACCAATTAAATTATATAATTTGTTAAAAAATCTAATAAATATTGTAACTTATACTTTTACATTAAAACAAAATAAGAAAGATAATAAAATATCTATCAAAAGTAATTGCAGGAGTTAGATAAATGTAATATTCTAATATTTCCTTCATCATCCTAATATGCATAGCACACCCATCATCATTCCTACAACATTAAATAATGACATATAAGTTAAACATGCTTTATTATTTTTATTATGACCATATTTAACTAAATATATGAATAACATATGTAATTTTATATCATATATGGTCCACATATTCTAGATACGTCAATCCGCCATGTGTTGAAGAACATGAATTTGATTCTAAGCAAAATTTTTTTTAAAAAAATTAATTAATTAAACAAAAAAAATTAGTTAATGTAAAATAAAGAATCCAATTACAAAAATTCATACCATCATCTTCATGAGCCAACAACCAATCTTGACATATTATTAATTTAGTGAGATTTAATTATTTTATGGTGCATAGGCACCATTGATTAGTAATTACACAACATGAATAAGGTTATGAAAAAAAATAATAGAAAAGGAAATTCAAGTCTAGAGATTTACCTGGCAATTAAAGGACTAATCCAAGCATTCAAACGGAGTGGAGAAGCAAGAGTAGACTAAAGAGAAAGAATGAGGCTGAACTGAAGAGTGAAGAGTTAAAAGAATAAGGGTTGACTGCCCTAATTTTACTTTACACATAATTATTTTTGTCTTATTATCATTTAAATTTATAAAAGTAATATTTAAGTTTCAAAATTTTTAAATATATGGTAAATACCACTACTATGCTATGTATAAAATTTATTATCATTTACAATTACATAATTGCTAAGAAATTTTTGAAAAAAAATAAAATTAAAAGGAAGTGGATATATATTTAAATCTAGATATTAAGATAAATTCAGACCTGTTCTAGATCTGCCTTAAATTTGCACATTGATATTCAAATTCAATCTAAATTTATTTTAAACCGACATAAATCCGATTCGATTGAATTTGAATCACGTGAATCTTGAGTTAGATCCAATCCATTGCCATCGTGTCTAAATATGGGCAGCTCCATGGTGACGTCCTATGTTTACAATTTGAAATAATATTATGCAAGTAAAAGCAAAGTGACGATGATGACAAAATAACTTTGGTTTTAATATAGGTTGAGAGACTTATTGCTGACAATAGAAGGTAAAAGTTGGGTGTGGCTTTTATGATTTTTCTTTCATGGGTTTATGGATTTCTTAAAATTAAAAAGGCTTCTATATTAATGGATCATGCCGCTAGAATCGGGAAAATTTAACACGCCCGACACCGGATATGAACACGACACACTAATAAATGGGTGATGGTCGTCAAATTTAACATGATTATTAAATGGCGGGGTTCGTGTCAACACGATTTTTTCCATGTCGGATTAGGGTTAAAGTTCTTCACCCATTTACTCGATCAATGACCCAATTATATTTTTATTTTAAAATAATTTACAAGTTCTTGTCATCAAAACTCAAATATTAGAGATAATTTTCTTTATTTTTATTTTTGAAAGAATGAATATAAACACAATGTTTTATTTATAAACTTTATCTACATTTAGAGCTTGAATAGTATAAATGTGTAAAATATTGATAGACATGTATATTTTATAATATTGATATATAATATTATTTACATAAATATAATTAAAACTTCAATAGTGTAAATGTGTAATATTTTATTACATATATATATATTTTATAATATCGATAAAGTATGTACGTGTGTATGAATGATAAAGATATAAATGTTTGATGTAAATTTTGTTTAATGTATAGATATTAAACCGATTATTGGGTAAACCGATTATTTTTCTCGTGCGCAGGTTTAGGTCTCAATATTTGAACACAATTATTAAATGAGAGGTTTGAGTCAACCTAAATTTGTACGACACGAAGCTTGACACGATAAAAACACCACCCGATGACCCGTTTTGCCACCTCTACATGCTAGTAATTTTACGATCAAATAAGAAGAGTAAAGCTATTAGCACCCCCAACCTCTTACTCAACCCCTCCTTTATGTTTATACTTTTACCTCAATTAAAATTACATCAAAGGACAATGTAGAAAGAGAATACAAATCGCTCCATAATTCCAACAAACTTTTATATCCCAAAGACACCATTTATCTGTTTTGAAATTAACAAAAAAGTAAAGATTTTTAGGGTATTTTCTCAAAATTAATCAAGACACTATTATAATTATATTGCTAAAAGTACAATCTTTTATTACTCAACCATTTGCCACAATGGCCAAGATTTGCAATCAACACCCGTACAATTGTTACTTCTCAAGAAGTTGATAAGAATTTATTTGTCCCTATGGACAGATTGTAGTAAAATTAGAAAAAATGTTGAACTTTCGAGCTAATCAAGTTATTAAGTTTAGAATCCAATACAACAAATAATTGAAGTTTACTTATTAGACCATCCAAATATTTCTACCCCTACTATATGTGGAGTTTTCTTCTCTTTCGCCATGGATTTTTGAAATTGTCAAGCCTATACAATAGTTATTCCTATACAATTTAGAATTGGCTTCTTCTGCTCATCAACTTCTCTTATGTTATTAAATTATTATTTTCACCCATAATTAGGGGCGGAACATGAGCAAGAACTAATAATAACAACAACAACAACAACAACAATAAAAATAATAAGAGAGGTTAAAAATCCCTCAAGTAACTTGTTCTTATCAAATGATTTTTTTAAAAGGTAGGGGGTGGGCAGAGTCCAAATCAATTTTTATCCCTTTACTACCCTCAAGGATCAAGCCGAGTCCACACAGTGTGGGAGGGGCGATTACACCGCCAACCAACTCAACCACTCCAGGGCCTATCAAATGATGTTAACCTAAGTCGTTTATAATACTTGATCATTTAAATATGTGGCTGCAGCTCATTCAATATATTGTTTATTGAATCATAACATTTATTTGTAATTTATTTGTAAATATAGAAATATTAAAAGTAATCATTAGAATAAATTGTGACTTAAGGGTGGTATGTAATTGCCAAACACACACGTTTATCATAGGCTTAACTTTTAATTACGAGCACAAATAAAGGGTCAATTGTTACTGGTCTAAGACCAAGCCAATAGTAATTAAAAGAAGCTTTAATTAATTGAACTATTAGTAATTACATGGGCTACTAGAGAACAAATTCAAGCGTTTAGTGAATAAGCCTTTAGGTTAACTCGTTGGAGTTAGAAAGCTTAAAATTCAGTCCCTGCTACCTCAATAAGTACCAGCCTAAATCTTAATTAGTTACCATATAAAGTAGAGTGAAAATTAGAACATACTATCTTCTTGTGTAGAGAATTTTTCTTATAAAAGAAAAAGATTGTGTTTAGGGTTTCCATCTATTGCATGAGAATAGAGTTTACTACACACCAGTATCTGACAGAGACACTCAAGGATATTAAAGAATAATGCAACCATCTCATGATCAATACTGTCGAAAAGATAAAGTCTTCTTCAAATTTCAATTGGAAATCAAGTTATCTTTCTCTAACCCCACTAAGCATACATAGTCAAGAAAAGGAGCCAACGACATTTTGTGGCTCTCCCTTCTAAATCCTTAAATTCTAAAATAACAAAAACTCCAAATCTAAATCTTGTTCACAACTCTCCTTTTAGTTAAATCTTAAATCCAAAAGAGCATTTTTAATGTCTGATTTAGGAAACAAAAAATAATTCTAGTCGTCAAATAGATAGATTGATTCGTCTTATATTGTGTCACACTGTTCTATAGCAACTAAGAAAGAACATTTTAACTAGGAAGATTTGAAGACAAGCCTTCAAAACAAGATGGAGGAGGATAATTTGTTGCAAACTATTTAATTAGCCCCATCAAAAAGAAATTGAAGAAAGTTTCAGTTCAAAATCAATAATACATGACTTTTGTTCTTGGAAATAACGCAAAGCCCAAGTTTAGGTTCCTTTCATACTGTTGTTTCTTTATCTGACTGTAAGCTTTGATACACAATGTGAGATTTTATTGAATGATGAATACATTGTTAAAAAAATTTCATTAATTTTCATGTGTTTTGTTTTTATTAAATTAATAAATCCTTATTCAAATTAGAAGATTAATTATATTAAATTTTAGTGGTAAACACTTTGCGCCATGCAGTCAAAATTGTCTTGCTTCGTTACTGCCCGTAATCATCAATCAATGATGCAGAACTATTTTCGAGAGTTAGGTGATAAATTTATTCAATCAAGAGTTTAGAATAATGCATTAACTTCAATACTGTTTAAAGATTTTTGTAATGCATAGGTAAATGTACTTGATAAAGCGTATGCAGGAAAGACGATGCTAAATTTATTCAAATTGATATGAAATATATTAAGCTGCATGTGAGCATGGGAAGTATAAAAATATCTTTCAAGTATTATATATCACAAGAGAGTGTACTAATCCTTTTCCATAAATGTCAGCGTTCTTGCAAGCTATAACAGAATTCTAGTTATTAGTTTTATGTTATACACTGATATATTATTCATTTTACGGTATTGTACATTACTAATAATTTACATATATGACTGCCTTGTGTTACTGAATTTGGGTAGCTCCATGGTGACGTCCTGTGTTTACAATTTGAAGTGAGAATATTAGCTGACACGAGAAGGTAAAAGGTATGTCTGGTTCTTCTCTTTTTCCTTTTTCCTTTAATTTAAATGAATATTAATAAAAAATATTAAATAATTATATTCCAACTTTTTTTTGTTAAATACCAATATATTTGATGGATATCCAAATTGATTTTATGTGTTCCTAATTTTATTTAACTTTCTCACTTATTAGTTCATTTGCTTTAACTTATAAATCCACTATTTTTGTATTTAATGTTCTTAAAAATTTGTTAAACACTAATATTCTGGGTTAGATTTTGAGTAAATATATTTGTTATTAGATGAGTTTCAAAATTTGGTTATATTTCTTCCCTTTGAGCTTCTTTATTGTAACTATTATTTCACTATTTTTGTGTTGAATATTCCCCTTAGGTTGTTAAGATTCCAATTATTTTGAATTAAGTACCAAATTTACTTTTTATATTTTTATTTTTGGTTAGATTAGTCCTTAACTTTATTTACACTTTTTCGCTTATAGGCTTCCATCTTTCAACTTATTAGTTCACTAGTTTTGTATTTAATATTCTTGCTAAGTTTGTTAAATACTAATATTTTTTGTTGGATTCCAAGTAACTTTCATACTTTCATTTTTATTGGATGAGTTCTTAATTTTGGTTAAATTTTCTCTTTTATGGGTTCATGTGTTTCAATTATTATTCCGTTAGATTTATGTTGAATATTTCCATTGACTGAATAAAATTCTAATCATTTGGGT